>JBBPTG010000072.1:0-129669 GCA_038093975.1 Chalciporus piperatus
CACCCAGGATGATGAAGTTTTACGGTCAAGGTTGGCAGCCTTTGACCGATAGCCCCAACGATAAGCAAAATTCGGACATGCTTACAGCCCTGTCGCAGGCGACAGGCATCCCTCAGGACGACCTCCGTTCCTTCCGCCCCGGGACGCGCAATATACACGAAAAGATGATATGGGCTTCGAAGCGAACGACGACTCGGATTGAAGACATGGCTTACTGCCTCATCGGAATCTTCGATGTTAGCCTCACCATCGCATACGGCGAGGGGCACCGTGCGTTCTGCAGGTTGATGGAGGCTATCATAAACAGATGCGGTGAATGGGAGATCATGGCGTGGGCAGGCAATCCATCCGCTGACAGTGCTGCCCTACCGGAGTCCCCTCGATGCTACAAAGCGCTCCGCGGAGCCCAGCTGGGAGATCAAGGCAGAGAAAACGGGCAGTCCAAGCGGGCATGGCGGGGAGACCGGAATTTTATCATGACTAAACGCGGTTTACAGCTCAAGCTACTCGTTGTCGACCTCCCATCCCCTCACACGAGGCTCTTTGAGGGAGACGATGAAATGGCTGCGGAATGCTCGCGATACGGGAAGTGCACGGTCGGCGTCGTAGACTATTGGTGTTATGATGCTAGTGGAAAGGGGGTGTTGGAGGCCGGGCAAGATCATTTGTGCGTGTTACTACGCGCTGACCCTTATGACCCGGACGCAGAGTGGGAGAAGGTATCGACGGTAGAGCTACTATTTCTGCGGTCGGACGTTGAGGTGAAGAAAGACTTGACTATGCTTTGGTTGTAGTGACAGGCGAACCACGGGTATTTGACACTTCGTGTTCGTGAACAGATCCAAGTTAGTTGTTTGGAATAGCGAGCATATCGAACGACTAGCCCACACTCACTGGCAGTCTAGACGAACCAGGCATACAAACTTGGTTGCGGCGGCGTTCAGTGGACGGTACATGACTGGTGGAACATTATTATAAGCAATTGTCTTCGGAGCGGCTAGAATGACTCGGGCACAGCTCGACACATGTTCTACAAAGAATCTCATGAATGTTCATAGAGCAAAAAGGCTAAACATCAAGAACCCTATCGACATCATGAATACGCCAAGACATATATCACCTGCAGCAGAGAGGTAGTTAATAACTCCTCCAACGTAAATCGTTCAATTGGCACCGTGACATACCTCAGGCTGCTACATAGGGAGTCCATGTCCAATAACCTCGGTCGAGATACCACTTGGGTTCTCCTGCTTCAATGACCAGCTCCCTGGCGAACGCCTTCTCGTCTTCCGGCACTGTCCATCATGTCCAACTTGTCGTTCAAAGCATGCCACAGAAACGGGAGTTGAACAGCCGTCGTTCAACGACAGATTTGTCTCGTCAAAATCAAGGTCATCATCCTTTCTGGATTCGAAGAATGCAAGGTGGAGAGGTTTGTGAACCCGCACAAACCCTGCGGGCTTTTTGGAGTCGATTGGGTAGCCGTACCAGAGCAACGGCGGTCTCAATTTCTGCAAGGGCGGAGGGATGACTCATACGAAGCAACCGGTCTAGAGAATCTATGTCGTTCAACAAATACTGGCCCTAGAAGCCCGTAAGCGTAGCCCAGGTTAATTTACTATACCAACTTACTTCAAGTCGGCATACCCTTCCAGACACAAGCACTTCTGGACATGCCATATCACGGTAACGGTCTCGAACCCCTGTCCGTTTTATTTGGTCTTCCGAAGACTGAAACCGGAAGGTTCGCTGACCATTCATAAAACGGCCCGGGATGGTTTTGAAAGGAGTATCTTTTGCCAAAACTCAGCGGATGGGACGTCGAAGTCCGAAACGTCATCCACTGGCAGTGTCTCCAGATCCTGCTACAAGTTGCGCCGGCGTGAACATTAGTAGTAGCTGAATACCTGAGACCTCCACATCAGGAAAAGGTCACCCGTCTGAGGCGACTGCATGCAGTTGCTGCAGTCGGACAGACGCCATCAGATACTAACTGCCCACAGCTATGTCTAGTTCTGCATGCAGACCAATCTACTGCCGACAGTCGCTGGCAGTCGCTGGCAGTCGTAGACAGTCACGGTCAATTCGTACACTATCCATCAGCGCATATCGTACATATGCAACCCGTAATCACGAATGAATTGAATTCAATGTAATTAGTGCAGCACAGAAGCCGTATTAGATCGCCTGAGCCACCTCTCCTCTGACGCGCACCTCGTCTTCGAGCTAGTACTCATCGTCGTCAAACGGCGTGTTGTCATGTTCGACCACCCCGTCGTCCTCGTCATTCTCGACGTCCTCGAAATCCTCATTGTCCTCCTCCGAGTCGTCTTCCTGCGCTTCTTCATCGTCTACCGATTCGTCCTCGTGGCCAGTGTCGTTTTCGTTGGCCTCCTCTGGTTCGATGTCCGATGATACCTCAATCATGGTGCGCTCATCAACTTGTTCCTCCTCTCCACCTCTATCCAATCTCGCATCAAAACCGGCACGGGCCGGCACCTTGCAGTACCTTTGGGCAGCCTTGGTGATCCTCGCGTACTTGTGTGGTCCGACCTTCTCAACGCTCTCGAAATACTGCAGGCTTTTTTCGCCCCACATAGCCTCCGAGAAGCTTGCTTCCAACTTAGTCTCGCCCTGGTCTTTGTTACCAGAGCGCCAGGTGTATAGGGCCCGCTCGACCTGGATTGTTATCATATGAGTAGTCTGCCCACGTAAACACCAATGTAATTTTACGCACCGCCGTCACGGCGAGTATGAGTGCGCCACGCGGAGGTTCGTGATCCACCATGGTGAGGAAAGCTTGCTTCGTGCGCACGGTGACCGTGTCTTTGAGATGCGACGCGAACGTCTGCATGATTAAGTTCGTCATGAAAGACCCTGCGAGCTAGTACGGAGCAGTCAGATAATTGAATGTATGTAACGATGTACCTTACCTTCAATTGATTCGGTCCCGCCTGCACGACCTCGCCGTACATGAATGGGAGTCCCTTCCCTAATGCGAAGTCGACGTACTCCTTGCGCGCTTCAGCTGTCTCGAACTTCTTGTCGGCTGCCCAGAAGGCTTCCAAAGCGTCCATCCCTGCCCTTCCAATGTTTTTTCTCCAGTCATAAACCTTCTGCATAACCTGGGGCAATGACAGTACTCGCATTGGTCGAGAACGTCCAGGAAATGGACAGTTTGGGGCTGAGTTCAGCACACAGCCTGGGGCTTGGTCTGGGGGCGAGTCTGGGCCATGATCCGCGGCATTTCTCGGCAACGTGACGTCAAGCGGTCGGAGTTTCAAAGGACGATATATCAAATTCCTGCTCTTTGCCTCGCTGCAGTCTCGCTGCTCGTCGACTTGCACGCTCGACTTGCACGCCGCCTCTCGGAGTCCCCAACCTGCTCCAAGCCTCAGCACACAATCCCGCCCATGTCTCTTTCCCCTGAACTATCTGTCTCTTCCATCATTTCGTCCGCCAGCCCATTTCAATCGTTGCGTTCCAATATGCGTCTTCAAATCCCCGCGTGCATTGAATGGCATCCTCGACAACAAGATAAATACCCCCACCCTTCCCTTGCTGTTCTCATCGCCCTCTTTCCCTTTTCCCCCCATCCTCTCCGTCCTCCCCTGCTTTTGAAGCTCTCTCATCGTCTCCCCCATCGTCTTTCTTCATCTTTGATCGTCATGGCCACCGGGCTTCAGCATACTGCATCGCTGTCAGCCGCCGACGTCTCTGTTCTCGACGAATTCAATCTACGCGTCACCAGCATCGGCATCGTTCTCGATTGTGAAGGCTGTGGGAACGCCCTCACCCTCACCTTGTGCCAAACAGATCGAAGAGGCAACGCGGGCAAGCCCATGGCTCGGGTGAGTTCTCCCTTCGCGTAGTTGCATTCTTTCCTGACTGTCTTTCCGCAGCACCCTCAGTGCGAGTTCTTCAAATGGTTTCCTCGCCTTCTCGTCTATCCTCAGATTATCGCTCTTATCACATCACTATCCCCTTCGGTCGCACAACGCGCTGCACCCGGGCCAAGCATCAATGGCGACAAGAAGCCACGCCGGCATGGTAACCGCTGTGCGGGGCCACTCTGCAGACGTTCTGCTGCCTTACGGTGTGGTCGTGAGATGTGTCTCAGCCACTGCAAGGACGTTGGCGGGTGTCCTTTCCATGGGATCGTTGACCCTAATTCCGAAGAGATCGTTCTCTATGAAGACGAGTCCCTTGATTTTGCGCCCTCGCCGGCTGCCACTCCTGCTTTTGACTACGAATATGAAGATCTACCTTCGCCCTCCCAATCACAATCTACGCAACCGCTACTGTCTCAAGGCACCCGCCAGTCTCTACCCTCATCCTCTCAATCACGATCTTCACAACCGTTACCGCCTCAGGAGACGCGCCACTCAGCCACCAGCTCTTTGCAAACGGATGATGGAGGCAAGATTCGTCCGCGCATCACCCGGCAGCTTGATCCCCTATGGATGTCTGACCTCAATCAACGCGCAAGGAGAGAGGTTGAAGACCAGAAGGCTGCCGAGCGCCGCAAGGAGATGGAGCAGGCTGCGAAAAGACGTTTTATCCTCTACTGGTTCGACCAGGTATGTTATAGTCTCTCGTACATCTTGCAACAACATTGACCTTATTATTCCTAGGACGATGTTCCTTCCAGTCGACGATGGATTACCAACTGCCCATACTTCCCTCAGTATCAGCTCATCAGCGACCTCGATGTCCTTTCCGTCCTAGGCGAAGATGTCTCACAGATCGAGGTGTTCGAGCCGTCGCTCCACCAATGGATCGCCGCCGGCCTTGATTATACCTTCACTGTTCAATCCGGCGGCCACGTCTTCATCCGCCGCTTCGGCGTCACTCGCTGTGCCTTGTTTGATGATCTTCTCAATGCATCTAAAGATAGTGGACGACCCACGCACATCAGACACAACCTTCGAGGGGAACGTGATGGTACTCGTGCCAAGCTGCTCAAACTCAAGGCTTCGTCGCCAATCAAAGAACAGTCCGACTCCGACATCGAAATTGTCGAGGTCACGATGCGCAAGAACCGCAAGCGCGTTCGTTCAAGCTCAGTGGTGTCAACCGCGGCACATTCACGCTCTTCACTATCGCGGGCATCTAGCCTGGTGATGATAGATGAGCTGTCAGGTTCATCTCAACCTCGTAGTCCATCTCCGTCGTCATCAACATCCCCATCTGCCATTCACTCATTTGCCACGCAAACTTCCTCATCATCTCTTTCTACCCAACCTCCGCCGCCATCACAGTGTTATCCTGGCCCACTTCATTTACCTGTTGTCACTCCCGTGCTTGTTCCGACATACGAAGGTCGTCAGGTCTGGCCTCATGGTATGTATACCAAGGATATGGTTTGTGGTTTTCGACAGCTGGCCGACAAGAAGCTACAAGCATGCTATCCACCGCACATGCTCTTCAAGATGGTCTTCGGTGTCAGCTTTATCAAGGGCACGTACTACGACAACCTCAAGGCCTGGACAAAAACGAACCATCATGTTCTCGCGCAGTGTGAGGCTGCCGGCCGCACTCCGCAGGGTCTTTGGTGCTATTATCTAGCTGCAAGGCGCGAGGCTTTGGGAATGAAGAGCAAGGTGAAGGCTCGTAAACTCATGTAGATCCATTCTTTGATTACCTCTTATGTCGTGTTGTGGTCTCCATTGTTTTCATACTACCGTCGTTTTGTCATCATGTGGTCCATTGAATCCATTGTCATTCATTGTCATGTCCGTTTCACGCCATGGTCCGAGTAAATAGGACTTGAACAGATCAAAATGTGTTGCATAAAATGATCGGGAGGACAGGACAAGAGTAACGAAAGCTATCTAAGCAAGTGTAGGGTGATGAGGATGCTTGCCTTGAGCATCCAGAGTAGCTATGATATACCGATTGCGCCTGAGAATCATCTCGTCGAGAAAAAAGTCATACTTCACCGCAATCATCTCCCGACAAATATTATGAAATGCACCAAACCAGACATTGGTCTGTTCCGCGATCGACGAGTTGAAGTAGTATCCGCCCTTTCCATCCATGAGTTCCGGGTAGGCCTTCATATTGCAGCGCTCCTGGCAGAGCGTGTCGCTTGTCCGGTGCTTCGTCTTGTGGTGGAATGCATCGACACACATTCCGATATTTTGATAGAACGTTATGTTGCGGCTTTCGACTTCGCGCAATGCGTTGCAGTTGGAATCGTATATGATGTGTTCAGGCTTTCTTGCACGAGGAAGAGAGTATAGCTGCTCAAGGAGGATCTACGAAGGCAATCAGTCGAGAGAGCATCCATGAGGTCGTCGTCACGTACCAAAACATTCGAGACAGCTTCATGATTATACATCGTTCCACGGCCATTGATGATACCGCACGGACGAACGACGAGTTGTTCGTTATTCGTGCGTTGTCGTTGAAAAATGGCCTTGATCTTCTTGGGCAACGTCTTTGAAGTGCAGTCCAGGGACTGTGCAGGTGTAGTATCTTGCATGGTGGCTGGCTCGTGGAGATCTGAGATACCAGTAGAGGTAGTCTTGGCAGGGCGAACAACTTGGACAGCCCCGTTGCGTTCATCATGTTCATACCACTCTTCATGATCTTGGACGGCGGTCGAGCCAGACAATGAGGGAGGGAGCTCGTTTCCAAGCATGTCATTGAGCTTGGAGAGGCGCTCACGCTGACCCTTGCTCTTTCCGCTTTCGACAGACTCGATATTGAGCTTTTCCATCCGCTGATGGGCGGGGTCGTCACAGGCCTTGTGGACTACCTGTCCATCGCGGACAACAGGGCGATCACAACCCTCGATGGCGCACGTGAACTCGAGTTTACGATGGGCAGGGTCAATAGAGCAGAAGCGATGGCGGGTACTGTCGAGGGCATTGGTACAGCGTGGGACAGCGCAACAAGGGCGGCCGATGGTGACGCCGTCAGTAACCACAACCTCAGTCTTGACAACACTGTCATCCGGCATGGTGAACAGCCGTGTACATCCATCACATGCGTGCGGCAGTTCTTCTTGACCATGCATGATGATTCGCTCGGTCCGTTCGCGCATGGCATGAGAGAAGCGCTCCTTCTGATCTCCGTCATGGGGTAGAGTGAGTTGAAGATGACGACGAGTATGATCGTCCAATAAGGCAAGAAGGGAAAAGGCATCCCAAACAGCTTCGGTGCGTATGGAAGTGCTGAACTGTGATGGAAAGGGAGTGGTAATGGTGGAGCGGCGAGATTGAGCAATATCATATAGACGAGCACAGTTGGTGGCAGATACTCTAATGTAGTACAGTTAGCAAACAACGAGAGAGAGAGAGAAAAAATATGTACGCGACTTGCATAAGATCCATCCAGTGCATGACGAGCTCATGCTGGACAAACTGGTGCTCGCCTACTTGCAAAAATTGGGGGATGCCTGGGTAATATGTGCGCATGTTGCCTTTAACATGATAATTGTTGTGGTAGTTGGTATGACATTCTATTATGATCTGTCGTCAGTATTGTAACTTGAAGTAAAAGACGATGACAAGGAACGTACCTCGACAGCGCAGATGCACCGACCATGCTGGATGAGCGCCACGCGCAAGAGTGAAGAGGACAACTTGGCGCTGCTCTGCCTTCTTGAGGAGCGTGCCGGCTAGAGAGGACTGACACTCAGGATTGATACATCGCTTTGCAGGAGGATATAGTGTGTACATGGCTTGTAAAAATGAGCTTGAGATGGAATGGGGTAAGGGAAGCCTTACCAATCCCTTGCGAGAGCCCATGTTCGCGAAAAAGCTCGTTGTCCATCCTCTGTGCCTCTTCCCGTGAGGGTAGGCTCCATACCAAGTCGCAAACGATGTCCCACAAGTCATCCACTGCCTGAGGGGGAATTCGTGTGATGGCGGCAAGAAAGAGTGTGATAGCAGGCGGAAGAACAGAAGGCACGTCTTCTGGGGAGACAGACTGTGGTTGCGCTAGGTGGATGTCATCTTTGAGCAGTGCGGCGCAGCGGATGAAGGTATCAAGATCCGAGTACGATAGGTGTGCGAGGGCGTCATGTTGAGCAAGTGAATAAAAGAGTTTGGCAGCAGATCCCGGTACCATGGTGAGCGAGTCTCTGGATGTCCTTAGCAGACCACAGTGGGCGGTGGGCAAGGTGGATGACATGCGACAGGTGGGAATTTGGCGCAGCGCAAGTTGGCACGGGCTAGGTTTGAAGGTCCGACGCTGCCGCGGCACATCGGCTGGGGGTAATCTCCGTGCTGACCCCCATACTGACCCCCACACTCGGTCCCACACTCGGCCCCATGCTGGACCCCAAACTGTCCAATCTCCAGACATTCTGGAGAAGCTGCTCAATTTCTGCGACAAAGCCAGAACCGACTTTGGTTGCCAGTACGTCTGGTCAGACACCTGCTGTATCGACAAGGAGAGCAACATCGAACTTGACGAGACGATTCGCTCAATGTTCGGTTGGTACAGCATCACGACTGTTTGCATCGTCCATCTAGCGCAGTCCAAAACCGTGGACGATTTCGGCTCGGAATCATGGTGGACTTTACAGGAACTCCTTGCGCCGCGGGTGATCAGGTTTTATGGGAAGGACTGGCAACCTATCTCTCGCGAGGAAAATGTGAAGGGCGACAAAGCTATCAAAGAAATCTGGATGGCTATCGAGGTGGTCACGGGCCCTGTCCGCTTCGCCATACGCAATCAGCATGTTGATGTCGAATAGTCCAAGGAGTGAGTATGCAACATTCTCGATTTTCATCGTCCGCCGCTTGGATGCCCACACCATCTTCTCCGCTACCCTATCACAGGAAGGGAGGAACTGCCAACGGTCGTTGCGCGAGATCCGTGGTATTGGCTGATGGGAGCGATCGCAAACGCATGTGCTGACGCATCGTTCTTTGCGTGGGCGGGGAAGCCTTCGCCCTACTCCCGTGCCCTCCCCTCGTCGCCGGCATGCTACATGAGACTAGATCCTCGAACTCCTGTCAGCTCGTTCAATCGTCGACATCCTTCGTACGAAGTAACCAAGCTCGGGGTGCTTGTCAAACTCCTCATGATCCCAATTCGCTGTAACGTCCTCGGGGATGACGACGGTCGAGAAATCGGCCTTTCTATCACTCCTCATAGCCTAGAGCCCTTGCTGGTCGGGGCTGAGATTCCGCATCGTAGGATTACATGATGGGGATCGTCAACTTCCGTAGCATGGATGACGATGCCTTTGTTGAGGACGGGGACCAATGTCACTGCTTGGTACTAGCGAGAGAGCATACCGACGACCTGGGTTGGATCAAGGTGAATACGGAATGCGTGATCGTTGTCCGCTGTGTAGAGGATATTTGTCAACCATGCGACAACGTACTGTTGTATCATACAGGAGGCTATGATGGCGACCTTCTCCGACGTGCTCATCGGTACAACCCTGTTATCGAAACTGTTGATTAGGATGTGTTGTTGAACTACGTACAGCAACGACGCCTATCTCGTACCGGTTACTCTTAGCCCGCCCTGTGAATGCAAAGAACTTGCTAGTATACTTTGAAAGTCCCTCACGGGACTTTTTGAAAGCGACTTCGTGGATGCAACAATTGTGAGCCGAGAGTGCATGTTCTACTGCAAAGATACTTTCCTGTAGAATCTGATCGCTTTGGCTATTGAGATATGCTTCTCCATTCCATTGGCGGCGTTCCGAAGTGCTTCCAGGGTACTCACAGGAATCTCGGGACCCACGGTGGCGACTTGCCAGGTAAGTCACAGATTGGTCAAAATTTGGTCAAGCAGGCCAGACAACAGTGAGGAGTCCAGCTTTGCGACAATGCTTACAAGTACAAAAAAGGGATAGCGTAACAGCGTGGTCCGAAATAAAGTGTGGAGAGGCGCATGCACATAAGAAACGGTGGGAGTAAGAGATACGTCTAACACGAGGTCACGCAATATGCAGAAAACCATATCAGATTCCCAAGTAATACAAGGTAAAAGCCAAAGTACTCACCTATTCATTTCCCTCCTACTCCTCCTGCTCCTGCTCCTCCTGCTCCTCCTGCTCCTCCCCTGCCTCCTCTCTCTCGTCGATAGGGTACCATTTCGGGCGGACCGTGTCCTCCCACCCAAAGATCTTCCGCAGCTGTTGAAGAGTAGTTTCATCGATTGTCCCCTCAAGCGCCGGCTGATGGTTGGTATAGAAACTCAGTACAAAATCGCAACCGCTGCCCTTTGGATGCGGGTGGGCAAATTTGACTGGGTAGCCATTCTTGGCCAGCCACTCGCAGACAGCGTAAGGAGCCTCCCATCCTTGGTGTTTGAGCTCGTGACGGGTGCAAAAAGTATCCATCTCATCGACGAACCCAGGAAACCCAAAGTAGGCCATTTGGGGTTGGGGGTTGGTGGGGCCCAGCAGCAATTCATCGGGAAGTTGATCCACAGGGCCATAGCGAGAGAAACGCTTGAGATTTGCCTGCATGGAAGGGTTAGTAAAGGCAACTGGAAGAACGAATGGTACAAACTTTGTTCAATTTCTCGACGTGACGGGCGCACCAATCCTGGTCCATTGTGTAGGTTCGAACTGTTGCGTGAACATGTACCTTTGAGGGTATTTATACAGGTTGACCACGTGATATGTGGACACCGTGCCGACGAACAATGGCCCGGGGAAGAATTGGTTTTCCCTATTGTCTTTTTTTTGTTTGCAATACTAGGCCCATTTAGAATTTCATTGATTGCCAGGAAACAGTGGGAATGACTGAATGGGACCATCGGGCAACACCAAAGCAACACAATTGTTCATGCAGGTTTGGGCATTTTGGGCCCAATTTGGGACACAACAATAATATCCTGTCGAAAGCGGACGTCATTGAGGCCAAGCGCTTTCCGCTGTGGCCATTGTTCTAAGTGATCGCCGGCGGCCTGGGTGAGGGTATTTAAGCAGATGCATCCTGAGGAGTTTGGAATCCACACACACTCGTAATATCTGCCTGATCATAGGAATATCCACTCCGATGTCGTCTTCAAATTCTCTGGTGAGTTTGTCCAATTTCACTAAGTTCGCGTCCTCCTGAGTCCCCGGTTCTCGTATAGCTCGGATTCTCCTCTAGAGACAAATTCTTCGAGCAATTTCAGATGCCCTTCTCCCTGGCGTTTCTCAAGCAAGGAAATGAAAGCTCGCTCTATGGATTTATAAATTTTATTCTCTCGCACTACTGCTCATCCACAACGGTCACGAATAAGGACTTCGACCCGGAGAAGGTCTCCCTGGATCTCTACCCTCAAAAGGATTTGAAGGGGGGGAAAAGCCCCAGAACACATCGCATCCCTGATTTCTGCCTCCTTTTCGATCGCTGTCTTGCAGGGGAAGCTTCTGACCCTACCTGCGCCTTGATATGGGAGGTTAAACCTTTCCCAAAGGGGACTGCTTGGACCACGAATGCAAAATTTGAGCTTCAGTTCCATCGGCTATTCCCCGCGCATCTCAAGCAAGTTCGTGAGCAGGTTAAACATGCTAGAACCGTGTTCACCCAGGATTCTTTCTACGCCATAATCAGCATGGATATCTGGTTTACTCTTCTCTATTTCCCAGCTGAAGGCACTCCTCTCCCGCCGAACGATGTTGGTGAATGTGTCAATCCCGGTGATAAGGTCCTCAAGGCCTATGTTGCTACCCCACCGAGCCCCATGTTCACTAACCCCGTCACAAGCTTTTCGGACGAGTTGCTTTACGCGTTACACCGATCTGTTTCGAGCAGTGACGCGAACCTCAACGTAACAGTGGATCCATTCTTTCGTCCCCCACAATCGGCGAGAGACTCTGTTGCCCAAGCAGTAAGGCATATCTAATGGTTTCTGTCTTCGAATATTGATGTGGACCCATTCACAGTGGGGGCACTCGGGGCTCGCCAACTGCATTCTGCTGAAGCAGACATCTGATCTGCAGAATGCGAGGGGTTCCAAGAATCAGGATATCGCAACCGGCGAGCCGCTTTCGGGGGGCACCCTGTCGAACGCTGGGACAGATGTCTACGTACCGGCACCTGCGGCCTCGAGCCAGCCTGACCCGCCGCCTGCGGGCCGTGTGACTCGCTCTCAAACCCAGGGCCAGGGCCGGGGCCGGGGCCGGGGTGTTTAAGAGCGTGCGGTTATTGAGACCACAACGAGTTCGGTAGAAAGATTTAATGGATCTTGTTCAATTTGAATGCTTATTGTCCTCGCTGTAATGATGTCGAACCCCTTTTGTACGTTACTTGTGTGGAGTATGTGATGTCGACCTCAATTTGTGCACTGTACATTGTTCCATTGTTCGGCAAGAGTGAGAAGACAAGACATGTACGTAGGTGATCATGATAGTAAGTTTCCCTGTGACTAGTGATCTACCTTATGAAGAACAATGTGAACCTTGAAAAATATAGTTCAAAGAGAACAACATTGATCGCACATATGCGACGACGAGGTAACATATATATATAGGATAGGATGGGGGAAAAAAAAAAAGTATACTCGTACGATGGCGTAAAGGAGGAGGGAACGTTCTGGTGCTACAACGAAGGCGGCGACGCGCGGCATAATATATAAAACAGAGTGGATGAGGAGGAGGAGGGATATGAAAGGCGGGAAACGAGACAAACTTGAAAGTAAGTATATCAAAAAGTATAACGCATACACACGCGTCGTGGTCGATCAGCGACATGCGACCATCCACATACCCTGCGACCATCCACCTACCCTGCAGATGAGTCACTCGGCGAAACGTCGTCTCCGAGGCGAATCACCCTCCAGGTCCAGCCTCCCAGACAACCCAGACAATCCCACCTGTCTCCCACCCTCCAGCGCACTCACGGATCTCAACGAGCCCGAACGTCGTTCTCTCCCAAGCCCGCTCGAAAGCCCAACGCCAACGCCAACACCAACGCCCAATGCTGCAACTCCACCATCACGATCGTCGTTCCCGCCAACGCCGACACCTCGATCCCGAAGTGGACCATCCCGACTACTCGGCCTCGAGCTACCCGCCGAGTCGTCGCCTCTGATTACCCCCCCACCGCCTGTAGACACAGACGCAGAACCGCCACTCGCATTATCGCGTCTCCGACTGCCCCCACTTCCAAGTCCCTCGAGGGATGCCAAAAACACCTCGTGCATGTGTCTCAATTTCTCGTCGACCTCTGCTTCGCGTGTCAGCATCGGCCCCATCGACGTTGATGACCGCTTCGAGTCGTGGCCACCACCGTCGGAAGAACGTTGCGTGGGTTCACCCGCGACAGGGCTTACCAAGCCAAGTCCCGCCCCAGAAGATACAGGAACAGAAGATCCAGATCCAGATCCAGAAGCAGGTGACTCGGACCTTGGAACGCCACCCCGAAGTCCCAACGCGCCCGAACTCGACGTCCCATCAACCACCCCGCCAGACCTGGTATCACTCGATAGTGTCGGAGGCTGCCTTGCAGCACCAGAAGAGAGAGGTTTTCGCGCGTCAATCTCTTGTACGAATATCGAAATCTCATCGTCATCGGTGGCTGCACCTAAAAAGGCAGGCGTTCCTGTACCTCCGGTTGCTGTGCCGCTCCCTCCTGCGCG
Organism: Chalciporus piperatus; assembly: GCA_038093975.1. NCBI lineage: Eukaryota > Fungi > Basidiomycota > Agaricomycetes > Boletales > Boletaceae > Chalciporus > Chalciporus piperatus. The sequence goes on from JBBPTG010000072.1 coordinate 13,549, forward strand.
TTCACCCTCTTTGCGTTCGACCCCGGTGTTACTGCCTGGACTTCCGTCACTTGTTGCGCCTCCAGAAGCGGCGTAGCGGTGACCAAAACTACTCGAGTAACGTTTCCGGGGTGGAAGGCGCGGTGAAGTGTCTTCGCCTTCCCCAGACGCGAGCGAACGGCGATCGCCAAGACTTGAAGGTGCGAACGGAGGAGAAGGTCTATTCACACCGATCGGAGAAGGTGGTACTCGGGATGAATTGGGTGAAGTTTGCGCGGGACGTGACGGAAGACCAGATAAGGCAGCGCCACTAGTAAGTGGAGACGGTTGGCGTAGAGAAGGAGAGGGAGAATGCAAGGAAGGTGAACCAGATGAAAGAGTCGAAGATTTGAACGGATGGACTGGGTGTATGGTGGGTCTGCGGATGGGTAACGGACCAGGAGCCGATGGAAGATCCTACAAATAAGGTTAAATGAGACTATAGGAGTATTTCCTAAAAAGGATAGCGCTTACAAGACTACTCCTTCCTGTAGTGCTGGTGCTCTCCTTGCGGATCCGTGCTGCGATGCCAGACGAGGGTGCCCCGTCGTCCTTGTACCAAGCGGAACTGGCTTCTGGACGTGAGGAAGCGACAGACAAGGCAGAAGTCGAGCCAGCGGTCGCCATGTTGGTAGTCGTCCGACTGAGCGGTAGGGCAGCACTCCGTGGGCTTTGACTACCCTGCAACGAACTGGTTCGTGAATGAGAAGATGGAAGAACGAACTGGCCAGCGATTGACGAAGGTGGCGACTTGGGCAGGGAAGTTCGCAAGGGAAGACTGCCTGGCAGACCTGACATGGAGTCCCGCTGCTGGTTCTTGGCTAACGTGGGGGTAAAGTCTGGACCCTCGTCTAACGACAAGAAACGGGATGACAATAGGGACTCAAGTTCATCGAGTTGGAAGTTCGGCGAAGTGAGGTACTTGGCGGCGAGGCTGAGCGTACCCATGGGATGAGGAATGGGCGGGAAAGAGTGCATTTCGTAGGGAAGGGGGGGAGTATTCGGCGCTGGGGGCACGTCTGCCGAAAGAGATGTAATATTATGCAAAGAGGAATGGGTGCGTGTAAGACGGACATGAGTGCCTCGTGGCTTCTAGGGTTAGGATCGAAACGTGGGGGACTTACCAAAATCGAGTATGTCGGAGGGACGGTCATCCAGAGATGTGATCCGAAGTTGTATGGAAAGGTTTGCGTTGCGATAAGGGGTGCTCATACGACGGCGTAATTTCTTGAAAAGTTTCCAGGAGGGAAGGATGCGGAGAAGACTGAATAGACTGCGAAAGAGGGGTATGCCGTGCTTATAGATAGTCGAAGGAGCGACGTCGACTGGCTCATCGCTGTGTTGAGACTGAGAGAAAGTGGGGCTGAATGTGAGGAGCCAGTTCTCGAGCAGGATATGTTGAGGAGTGGGATCGATGCGAACACGGGATGAATCAGGGGCAAGGTAGACGAGGACCTGATTATTGGTTAGTTCTGGGACGCAAAGCAAAACCTGCAATTGGAAAGGAGGTGGAGAGGGCGAGGCGGACGAGACAGCGCGATAAATTCTGAGGTGATCCTTGAAGATGTCAGAGTCGGGTGTCTCAAGATTGAACTGCGAAGTGAGACATGCGCCACGTTGGTTGAGCGAGAGCAGGGAATACATAGCAGAGTCAACACACCCATTTGTCGACCTTTCCCTGAGACCGTGGCTCAGCAGTAGTCCTTGCATTGCTCACGACGAGACATAGCTTTGTGTAGAACCTGTGAGCGATTTGGTCGGCCTTCTGTATGTCATTTGACATGGCAGAGTGGAATTTGAGTGTAGGATGGGCAGATAGTTGTGGATTAGAGGAGAGCTAACATTAGAGTAGACCGTTGAGTTTCTAGTAGAAGAAAAGGAGCTAGATCGAACATCCACACGAGTTGCCGTTGACGCTCTGGGAGGGTACCCACAAGCTATGTAGTAGATTAGGTAAGCAACACCTCAATCAGAGCAAGGCAAACAAAGCGGAGACGGCTCAGTTCGGACGAGTCATCCTGGGGTTCCCTTCCATTTCTTGGTGAGTCATTTTGCGCAGGAAAAGGTCAGACATCTCTCGGCTCCTGTGCCCTCGATCTCGTGCAACCCCGCGATTCCTGTGGATCATCGATTACCGCTGCCAGGTGTTTTTTCGAGTCACATCTCATCTCGGAGCTGCGACCGCATCCAAGACTCTCGAACAGTATTCGACCTGCGCAACGATGCTATTACGCCACGAGCCTCGGTCGAGATGCTTATACTTCGTTGGCCGCATGCTAGAGTTATTTTCAACAACCATTGCGTCTGCTTCTTTCAGTAAACAGGAGGTCAGTGCAGGCTGCAAGAACAGCCATGGGATACCCATTATCTCTCCTGTGAATTTACGCCCCCCATGACGTCCACTCGTCGCTATTCGTAGATAGATCGGCAACTCAGCTACAGCAAGTGGACCTCCGCCGTACGCATCCCTGGTCTGGACTCCCTTCGTATTCCCCAAACAATGGATGTCCCCAGCTGCGCCCTTGTTTTCCAAGAATGAAGTTTACATGGATTGGATATGTATATCCATCCCTAAACTGACGTGTGAGTTTCCCAGTTCATTTCCGAATTGAAGCTCTGATCATCATCACCCGTGACGAATTGAATCATCCCACACAAATGTGGTCGGACCCGATGGTTCCGGGTCTCTCGTTGCATCGTCGGGCCGCTCGTCATCTAACACGTTCCTTTCCCCGACTTCTGTGGCGTGTCGATCGACTCGTCACACTTGTGCATATCCTGATAAATAGAACCTTCCACTTTCATTAGCGTATATCCGCCAATGGAAACACGTTCTGGCGGACGTGGAAAATCGCCTTATCGTGGGCAAAGTTCATAGTATACAGCAACAGCGAACTTAAATCTTGGCGATAAATTCGCCAGGTATGGGTCGTAAGGCTCTTCCAAAGGGGCAGTTCACCCTGATTCCACAGCATACGATGCTGTGCAGAACTCGTCCTTGAAGTACCCAAGCAACTTGATCCCTACAATATGAATGAAATCTGATCTCGTTCTTCGTAATATTCAAATATTCAAAGTCCAAAAACACACAATAAAGTGTGCAAGTGTTTTCACGTAGTTCGTGGCTCAGAGGTAGAGATGTGGCGGGAGCCCCTGAGTGCTCACTAGCACAGCATGTCACGTACTGCTCAGCTTCTTAGACGAGTCCCTGAGGGGGATGAAACCTCACAGCATAATTACGCTGCTGATTTCGTTTTAGTGTTCTTTAGGTTTAGAGGGTCTCTAATTTCAGCGTTTCGAGCCACGCAAGGTCGGAGGCGGCGAGTCACAGACAACGCGAAGGTTCTTCTCGTTGTATCGCATCGTCAAAATCCACGTTCGAAGCGACTCCACCTATTGATTGAGTCGCTTACGATTCCAAACCTGTTTATAGCTTCATAAAAAGCATCGGGTGATCATTCTGGCCTGCCCCGGGGACACAGTTACCTGCGATATATCGGGGCGTGAAGGTGAGTCGATACCGGGGGGTTCTGTCTCCCGTTCCAGTGGAAGGTAATCATGTCATCTCTTTACGAACCGCTATTTCAATGTCGGCATTGTTCAACCAGCGCGACTTCTTTGGTCCTGTTAATAAGTGATAGATCATGATCCTGATGCACGGTGAGCGTCACTGTTCTGCACTCACGATGTCCCAGCCAATGATCATCTTGTATGATGTGCCTTCCAATATCACGCAGCCTTGGGCACCAAATGTTTGGCGGATACGGCGAGTTCCTTCGTTGGGCGTATTTCGTTAGTTGGAACTGATCGTTTGTTTTTAGCCTGATACTCAACTACAAACGCCTACCATATCGCACTTGCTGGGTTGAGTTCCCCGAAATCGAAAGAACCCTGCGCTCCATCAATGCGCCCCCTACTTCCGTCCGACCAGACGGTCGACCCGTTTACACCCTTCCCGCGATCCTCGATCCTACACGCTCCACGTTTGTACACACGCAACGCTACCCTGTCGTACTCACCCAACCAAACACGATCATGGAGTACCTCGAACGAACTTACCCAGCGCGCCCGGTAATACCCGAGGGAACACACGCGCTTCAAGCGCTCTTCGTACATTACATCACCGAAATATTTGCAAAACCGTTGTTGCCGATCATGGTCCCATTAAGCCACCAACGTCTACCTGAGCACATCCAAAGCCATTTCCACATCGGTGCTGCCAGTGTGGCTGGGCCATTAACTGCTTCTGTCCCTCGTGCTGCCAGTGGAGCGGGGCGCGAAGAATCGTGGGCAGCAGTACGTGCGCAGTTTGCGTTCCTTGCGAGCGTTTTGGACAAGAATGCGATTACGGATATGAATTGGGATGGTATTGTCGTAATGGGGCACGATCTGACGTATGCGGATTTTGCGGTATGTTCGGTATTGATCTGGATTGAAAAGGTCGCACCGCAGGAGGGGTGGACGAGGGTTAGGGAGTGGGATGGAGGGCGGTGGGGGAGGCTTTGGGAGAGATGTAGGGGGTACATGGATGTGTATTGACTTGGAACCTGGGGTGATGCAGGTCGACGTTAGAGCGAATCCTTCCTTTTCCAATCCAAATTGTACTTCCTTAAATAAAATGCATTTACGCAACAAGACTGACTGGGGAATTTGTCGGGTCCAGCGTTGTTCGATGTTTATGCAATCCTGGTTTCATGGTACAGCCATGGCTCATTTGTGACTTGGCAGTCGGGCTGATACATCAGAGGGTGCTGATCTATATCCGGCAGGCATTGACGCTCCGAGTCGGTAGGAGTCGGTTGACCCATGAATATTTGAATTCTCAGACGTGGAAAATCGGCGAAGGGCGGTCATGCATCGATCATGCATCAAAAGCTTGAATCTGCGATAGCGACCCGAACGTCTGGGGGTTCCCTTGTCGATCTCTACTCCCTTCATCGATGAATTAGATTCTCCCAACGGCCTCGGTGCTCGAAGATACCCGAGCACCCCGAAGGTCGAAAATCGAATGTTGAATGACACACTTTGAATAGGCCTGGCCCGGAGGTACCAATTGAAGTATGTGGGAGAACCTGTTGATCGTCACAACACTATAACACCTACCTCTTATGAAGGTGACAGTCGGCGCCATGGCCGAGCTCGTCAAGTTCGTAAACAATTCGTTAACCTGCTCATCAATCGGTCTTCCCCCACGGACAGATACTCGAAGGGAAACTTCCCCAAGATCTTGAAACTAGCAAAGGAGCTGGACAGCGCTGGGAAGCAGTACAACGCGACTGTTGGACAAGCGGCGCTTGCATGGCTCCTTGCCCAAGGAGACGATATCATTCCAATTCCCGGAACCAAGAAAGTCAAGGTACGATCAACGCGATTTTCTCGTAAGGCGCAGCGCTCGATGCATTGGAAATGGAAGCGGTATCTTGAGGAGAATTTGAAAGCTGCCTGCTGTTGCCGAAACGCCAGCCTATAACAAAGCTTGATCGAGGAGGGCGACTCACGAGCGTTTGAACTATAGCAGTATAGCAGTGGCCGGCTGTATGTACTTGACTCTCATCTGTTGTTTCGAGCAAGCCAGTACTTGGGTACGTGGGAATATGTCAGCCAACACTGTTTTCAAGTCTCGTGCCAACATTTCTCGGATGGATCTACATCGATATCCGGTTATTATCTCCCGAAACACTGGCTAGGTTTCTCGTTATTCCAGTGGCAGAGACACAGGGGGGTGTGGCTGGATTGCTCGCAATTATCTGATGGCCACCGGACTCTCTATCTGTGCATATATGCCTGACTGGTACCGATCCAATAGGTTCTTGGAGTCTCGGGCCATTCATCTTGGTCTTCAAAGCTTCACCCCTGACTAAGTTGGCAGCAACATCAGCCCAGAGAATCCTAAAACGGCTGGTTCACGTTACAAGTCGAATACGGTCGAGCGATATCCAATAACGTTTTCACATTCAACGACGTTCGGACACAGCAAATCCAGCAATTCCGTAGCAATGTAAGTCTCGCAAGTTGATGTTTTTGTTCATTCTTTCAAGCAACTGCTGGTCATGGCACCATCGACGGGCTCCCGGTCACGTCGCCATGTTTCATGCTACAAGTTGCTTGTGCCTCATCAAGCGCCCAGATAGTCAACGTTCACGAGACCTCACGAATGCCAGCGTCCTCCATCTTCATTCTCACGGTGTCGAGGGTCGGGGGAAAACAGAAAGTTTTGTCAAGGTACATTGTTCTGGTTATGCGAACACGTCAAATGCCCCTTGGACCTTGGGCCTTGGGATATGACACGGGAGCGGTGTAAATGCAGTGCAGTGAGCCCTCTTCGAACTTTTCCATAACAGTTCAAGGCACCGTTGACTACCAGCCACCGCAGGCTGGAAGGGTACAGCGCCCAGCCGCTGGCGACCAGTACCACTTAAATGCTGACGTGCCAGGTCTCGCCAGAGGTACCGAAATTTCCTTTCACACATGCCACAGTCCTGCTGGAAACGTGAGTAGCCATTCCTCATTCCTTACTGCACTCATCTGACTCGGACCCCCTCCCAAAGTCAAACTCGCGGTTCTCTTATCTCTACAATTCGTAACCGGCACAGGCGCGGTTAACTTCACACAATGCTTGGTGGACGTGGTCAGCTGCGCTACAAACACAAGCAGTCCGAGCTGCGCTTCCTTAAACATAAACAGCACCACCGCGCTCTCGTTCCTCCGCACCAACGCTGGGGGCACCGTGAATAACACAACCGATGCCAATCTGTCCGGGGCCATTTCATACAGCGGTTGTTGTGTTTCCTGTGGAACAGGTCAGGAGACGTTTCAGTGGACCGTCTTCTCGCGGGAATTCGCAGCGTGGCTTCTTCCCTACTTCGCTCTTATCTCGCAACTCCCCTTTGGTGCCAGGCGCAGAATGGATAACCTCATGTCTGCGGTCCTGACCATCGGTTCTCCGATTCTCGCAGGCTACTCCTTATACCTGACCTTTCTAAACGCAAGATGGGTCAACGACGAGCTGTTTTCAGGCGTCGACTATCCCAACCCTTCCATCCGACAATCTGTGGTCCGCGTTCTGAGCAGTCTCCAGCAGGTACCATTACGTGTTCACCCAGCTAGAACTGGACAATTCGAATCACTTGTCGTCCATCCGAAGAACGACGAGTGGTGGATCTTGCTTGCCGATGAACTCGAGTACTCGCAGACGTGGTCGATAGCATCGGCGACATCCATCACCTGGGTCCTCATAGCCTATTTGCTCACAGTCACCGATTCCCTGTCGAACGTGGCTGACAATATCGAATCGAACGGTCAGGGGACTGGTTCTGGGTGGCTTTGGCTATTGCCGATAGTCGTGGGGTGGTTGGTGTTGTCGCCGAAATGCGACTACAAACGTGTGCATGACGCATACGATAAAGCAAACAAACAGGCATTCGTTGCGGACTGCGACGATGGTAATGCGCCGCCGACTCAGGCTACAGCCAACTTCGGTCTCACAATCAGCCCCAGCCCGGACTGGAAGTTGTATGGCAAAAACACCACTTCCCCAGACGAATCACGAATTCCTCCCGTATTCAACTATTCAAGAACGTTGTCCTGGTCCAGAACAGCCTATGTAACATCCCTATTTTACCGCGCAGCTTGGCGGCGTTGGTTGGTTGGGAAAGGAGTGGACGGAAACCCCACCCCTGTAAACATCCATAATCACGCGACGCAGGAAAGCCGACTAGGGACTCGCAGACAGATAGCCGACTTCTGTCGCCCCGATCATCACGAATATCCCGGGGAAGGTGTCCTTTGGCCTCCCGGCATCATACGGAACATGATCATCGCATCTCTTATGTCGCTACAGCTGCAATGGGGGACAATTGCCGCCGCCATTCTTGTGGTGTGGTTTACACCGACTATCGTGAGTTTTCTCTCCGAGATTGAGTTGAAAAAGTGTCTCAATCTGCGTCGTTTTAAGGGGCTTGGATGTCGTTCGCTTGCATACGTATTGTATGGAGCGTTATCGACTCTGGCGTGGATGTTGCTTGTTTCGTCAAGCATCCTTGGATACTACGCACATCATATGATGGACCACCTTCCTACGACAGACTTAGAGATAGGATGTGCGTTGTGCAACCTACCAAGCGTCTCAAGCATGGACCATTCTTGGGTCCCAAAGTGCACACGTGATGACGCCATTCCCATGCACGAAGTTCATCGCCCACACGGGGACACTCATCTGGACGGAGAAGACGTTCCTCTGACAAACGGCCTGGGCTCAGATGCACCCTCAAGTCTGAATACCGCCAGACTACCCCGCGATATACCTCTCAGTGTTCAGACGCTAGAGAAGATTGCAAACTGGCTACGATGGATAGGCAAAGCCATTGCTATTGTCAACGCCATCGGAATTGTTGCCAGCACTATTTTCCAGTATTCGAACGTCTATGACAATTGCTTCTGTAATTCGAGTATTTATTATTGGGGTTCCGCAGCCGGTTTCAATGTCATCACTCCTGCTGGGAGCGATGTCGCTTTAGCACGTAAAGCTTGGATCGGGGCACTCGCCCTTGCCTTGACTTGTTCTACCTTCTTCGTCGGTACTATTTATCTTATACGAGATTCTTTACCTTCGTAAATCTGAGATTGGTTATATCCAGGGTTACTATTTGACCAATAACACTTTGTTCACTGATTATTTGAGTTTCAAACGGAAGAAGAAAATCTTCTGCCAGTGGATACTCCGAAGGTCGGATTGCGCCAAAGCTCGAATTCGTTTACCGACATCAACTTCATGTTTTCGGATTTCACCGTGTCCGCGTCCTTGTCTCTTGTGCCAGTTGGAGTCAGCTCACCGAGTGTCTTTTCATGGTTCTCGTATGATGCTGGATGCTCTCGGAACTGACTATGGATTCTAATTTCTCGTGAAGGTCCAGGCCAGAGAAAGCTGTACTTGTCCAAGTCTTGTAGCACGTCGAGTCGGCGGCAGTCCTGGCCCCTCCAACGGCCAGAGCATGTTGTCTCCATTTACAATTCGTGAATGGATGCCTCCCATGCACAGCTGGTTCGACGACTTCTCAGAGGTAGGACCATTGTGGGAGATCTAATCCTCAACAGATTCGTATGGCAGGAAACGATTCAACGAAAGATGTATCAAAAGCGTTTGTTTCATTCCCTTGACCAGGAATGGACTGCCAAAGTGGTCAATCTGAACCCTAACCATCACTTTGCCTTTGAGAGCCCCAGCGTACTCTGTATAGAATGACGTATCCTACGCATACTAAGATCGGTAACATTCCCGTCTCCGCCATCTGTTTCGGTGCGATGGGAATCTCTGCTTTCTGGTGAGATCGAGCCAGATGAGGAACGGTTCAAGGTCGGTATTAAATATTGAATATTGATCCCGCGGATGATGTGACTCTGCGCAGCAAGCGTTCAACGTGTATGTATCGTTGATATTTGACCCCACGTGTAGGTCCTTGACGCCGCTTTCAACAATGCTTGCACTTTCTGAGATTCTGTCAACATCTACGGCGACAGCGAGGAACTGATTGGAAAATGGTGAGCACTAGGCAGCGTCCAGCCGCGGAGATTCTCTCACTGGCGTTTCAGGTTCAAGAAGACTGGTAAACGCGACCAGATCTTCCTCGCTACCAAGTTTGGTGTCGTTTTTGACAGGTCTACACAGCATGGGGTCGATGGATCCCCTGAGAATGTCCGTGCAGCGATAGACAAGTCTAACGTCTGGGGGTTCCCTTGTCGATCTCTACTCCCTTCATCGATGAGTTAGATTCTCCCAACGGCCTCGGTGCTCGAAGATACCCGAGCACCCCGAAGGTCGAAAATCGAATGTTGAATGACACACTTTGAATAGGCCTGACCCGGAGGTATCAATCGAAGTATGTGGGAGAACCTGTTGATCGTCACAACACTATAACGCCTACCTCTTATGCAGGTGGCAGTCGGCGCGATGGCAGAGCTCCAAGTTCGTAAGACCAATGTGCTACCATCGTTCGTTGGCTGACATCGGTTCACAGGCAACTTGGGAAGGTTAAACACCTCGGTCTCTCGGAGTGCAGTCCGTCGTGCCAGCGCTATCCACCCCATCGCCGCTGTACAAGTCGGGTACTCACCTTTCACCCTCGGCATGGAGAAAAACGAGGTGCTCAAGGTGCGAGAGAGCTAGGAATCAAGGCCATCGCTTATTCGCCACTTGGAAGAGGGTTGTTGACGGGTAGATACGTAAGCCAGCCACGAAGCTTTGGTTTCGTACAGCATTTTCCCACTTCAAGGAGTATTGTCAGAAATTGCGTGTCAGAAATCTCCTGACGATTTTGATGAGGGAGACTTCAGGAAGATCATCCCAATGTCAGTCCTTCTGGAAACGATTCGTTAACCTGCTCATCAATCGGTCTTCCCGCCAGATACTTGAAGGAAACTTCCCCAAGATCTTGAAACTAGCAGAGGAGCTGGACAACGCTGGGAAGCAGTGCAACGCGATTGCTGGACAAGTGGCGCTTACATGGCTCCTCGCCCAAGGAGACGATACCATTCCAATGCCCGGAACCAAGAAAGTTAAGGTACGATCAACGTGATTTTCTCGTAAGGGGCAGCGCCCAATGCATTGGAAACAGTATCTTGAGGAGAATTTGAAAGCTGCCTATATTCCTCTTCTGTGGAGACGGTCCCGAAAGTGCGGGCTGTTGCTGAAAAGGCTGTGTGTGATGGCGACCGTTACAGGCCCCCGGATAATCCCTCTATAAACTGGGTCCAAAATGTTTGCTCCATGTCCGGACAAACCCCATCCAAAATTGGCCGATTGTGTCCGTATTCCTCCCTCTGGGGCTCGTTTTTACCCGGCCCATCTATGAAGGTGTTGTTTGCCGAAACGCCAGCCTATAATAAAGCTTGATCGAGGAGGGCGAGCGTTTGAAGTATCGCAGTATAGCAGTGGCCGGCGCCTGTACTTTTATCTGTAGTTTCGAGCGAGCCAGTTGTAAAGTTTTGCCATTGGTCATTGTGTAAGCTTTCTCGGCTTTTCTCCACGTGCACAATGCCAGTGCTAGACAATGTTCTTTGCCATTCCGTTGCTAGACATCTTTCGGACAGACAATATGCCAATAGGTTCGCTCCCGAATAGCGCCGAACTGAGTCAAATCACCGTCATGCTCTGAAGTTTGTTCAATCCAGGGCAGTTACATCCTGATCTGTAGTTTTCAAAATTTCAAGTCTCGTGCCAATGGCATTTCTAGGATTGATCTACATCAATATCCGGCCGAACACTGCCTAGATTGCTCGTTACTCCATCAGAGACACGGAGGTGGCTGGCGTGGCCGGATTGCTCGTAATTATCCGATGCTCATAAGACTCTCTATCTGTGCATATACCTGACTGGTACTGCTGTTCCTGGTCTACTTCGTACCTTGGCAGTAACGGGGGGTCCCGGTCAGCTTGGGTCAGCCTAGAACATCCTAAAACGGCTGGTTCACGTTACAAGACGAATATGGTCGAGCGATATCCGAGTCGTTTTCAAATCAAAGGACGTACAGGGTGAATTCATGAGTCTCGAAGAATCATTTTGTTCCTTCTTCAGGCTGATGGCACCATCGAGTGATCGACTGGCACCGGATCACGTTGCCATGTCCATGCTACAGGTCGGCTGTTCCTTATCAGGCGCCCAAACAGTTAATCGTAACGAGACCTCATGAATGTGGGTGTCCTCCATCTTCATTTCATGGTATCGGGAGTCGCAACGGAGACCACGATGCCCTCGGAGTTATGCAGGGGAAAGGGGAAAGTTTTGTAAAGGTAACGTTACATTGTTCTGGTTAGGTGAACACATCAAATGCTTGGGAGATGGCGTGGGGCAGTGTAAATGCTGCGGTGAGCCCTCTTCGAACTTTTACCACAAGATCTAGAGCAGGTACCGTTGACTACCGGCCACCGCAGGCTGGAGGGTACAGCGCCCAGCCGCTGGCGACCAGTAACACTTAAATGCTGACGTGCCAGGTCTCGCCAGAGGTACCAAAACTTCCTGTCTCACATGCCACAGTCCTTCTGGAAACGTGAGTAATCATCTGTCCTATTCCTTGCTGCACTCATCTGACTCGGACCCCCTCCCAAAGTCAAACTCGCGGTTCTCTTATCTCTACAATTCGCAACCGGCACAGGCGCGGTTAACTTCACACAATGCTTGGTGGACGTGGTCAACTGCGCTACAAACGCAAGCAGTCCGAGCTGCGCTTCCTTAAACATAAACAGCACCACCGCACTCTCGTTCCTCCGCACCAATGCTGGGGGCACCGTGAATAGCACAACCGATGCCAATCTGTCCGCGGCCCTTTCATACAGCGGTTGTTGTGTTTCCTGCGGAAGAGGTCAGGAGACGTTTCAGTGGACCGTCTTCTCGCGGGAATACGCAGCGTGGCTGCTTCCCTACTTCGCTCTTATCTCGCAACTCCCCTTTGGTGCCAAGCGAAGAATGGATAACCTCATGTCTGCGGTCCTGACCATCGGTTCTCCGATTCTCGCAGGCTACTCCTTATACCTGACCTTTCTAAACGCAAGATGGGTCAACGACGAGCTGTTTTCAGGCGTCGACTATCCCAACCCTTCCATCCGACAATCTGTGGTCAGCGTTCTGAGCAGCCTCCAGCAGGTACCATTACGTGTTCACCCAGCTAGAACAGGACAATTCGAATCACTTGTCGTCCATCCGAAGAACGACGAGTGGTGGATCTTGCTTGCCGATGAACTCGATTACTCCCATACGTGGTCGATAGCATCGGCGACATCCATCACCTGGGTTCTCATAGCCTATTTGCTCACAGTCACCGATTCCCTGTCGAACGTGGCTGACAATATCAACTCGAATGGTCAGGGAACTGGTTCTGGGTGGCTTTGGCTATTGCCGATAGTCGTGGGGTGGTTGGTGTTGTCGCCGAAATGCGACTACAAACGTGTGCATGACGCATACGATAAAGCAAACAAACAGGCATTCGTTGCGGACTGCGACGATGGTAATGCGCCGCCGACTCAGGCTACAGCCAACTTTGGTCTCACCATCAGCCCCAGCCCGGACTGGAAGTTGTATGGCAAGAACACCACTTCCCCAGACGAATCACGAATTCCTCCCGTATTCAACTATTCGAGAACGTTGTCCTGGTCCAGAACAGCCTATGTAACATCCCTATTTTACCGCGCAGCTTGGCGGCGTTGGTTGGTTGGGAAAGGAGTGGACGGAAACCCCACCCCTGTAAACATCCACAACCACGCGACGCAAGAATGCCGACTAGGGACTCGCAGACAGATAGCCGACTTCTGTCGCCCCGATCATCACGAATATCCCGGGGAAGGTGTTCTTTGGCCTCCCGGCATCATACGGAACATGATCATCGCATCTCTTATGTCGCTACAGCTGCAGTGGGGGACAATTGCCGCCGCCATTCTTGTGGTGTGGTATACACCGACTATCGTGAGTTTTCTCTCCGAGATTGAGTTGAACAAGTGTCTCAATCTGCATCGTTTTAAGGGGCTTGGATGTCGTTCGCTTGCATACTTATTGTATGGAGCGTTATCGACGCTGGCGTGGATTTTACTTGTTTCGTCAAGCATCCTTGGATACTACGCACATCATATGATGGACCACCTTCCGACGGCAGACTTAGAGAGCATCGTAGGATGTGCATCGTCCACCCTATCAAGTGTCTCACCTGCAATCGGAAGTATGGACCCAGAGAACACACGTGATGACGCCATTCCACTGCACGCAATTCATGGCCCAAACGGGGACACTCATCTGGACGGAGAAGACGTTCCTCTGACAAACGGCCTGGGCTCAGATGCACCCTCAAGTCTGAATACCGCCAGACTACCCCGCGATATACCTCTCAGTGTTCGGACGCTAGACAACATTGCAGACTGGCTACGATGGATAGGCAAAGCCATTGCTATTGTCAACGCCATCGGAATTGTTGCCAGCACTATTTTCCAGTATTCGAACGTCTATGACAATTGCTTCTGTAATTCGAGTATTTACTATTGGGGTTCCGCAGCCGGTTTCAATGTCATCACTCCTGCTGGGAGCGATGTCGCTTTAGCACGTAAAGCTTGGATAGGGGCACTCGCCCTTGCCTTGACTTGTTCTACCTTCTTCGTCGGTACTATTTATCTTATACGAGACTCTTTACCTTCGTAAATAGATTAGTTATATCCAGGGTTACTATTCACTTTGTCCACTCAAACGGAAGAAATTCTTCTGCTAGTATACTGTACGACCTAGTTACCAGAGCGTTCTTCAAGGTGCACCGGTGAGGAGTTGGAATTTGCTCTAGTGTCGACTCCAGAACGCCGATCAGGGCAGCCCTTAAGACATGCTTATGCTGACCGCGGAGTCGTTCCCGCTGCGGAAGTTCGTCATAAGTTTAGTAGCAGCCTTTCTGAAGGTCGGATTTCGCCGAGATCGTTTACTGAGGTCAACATGTTTTAGGATTCGACTCACCCTGTCTGAGTCCTTGTCTTGTGCCAGTTGCCAGGTGAGTCTACCAGAGAAAGTTGTACTTGACGACGTGAAAGCTTGAAGTCGAATTCGCCGATCACTGGCAGTCGCCGACTACTGGCACAGTGCTTCTTCAAGTTAGCACCACTTCCAATCCCACATAAATAATAGAGTAGGTAGGCGCTGGTAAGATTGCTTCGCCTTCAACAATGGACCCTACTGCGAAAGAGCTTCCTTCGAGCACGGGGGCGCCGGGGCGCATCCAGTTATCCACAGCTCCGCATTGGGTGCGAATCTGCGATGGAGCGTGCTGCTAATCGTCCGATTGCACTCGCAGGCCTGTTACACGTCGTTCTTCAAGTTCGCCCAGCGATCCCATCCGGCGGCCTTTTCTCGACTCAGCTCTCAGGACACCGATCCAGATTTCACCAATGCCATGCACCCGTTCCGTCTCTATTGGCGACGCAATGCAGCGCCGATTTGACGAACTTGAAGGAGGAATTGACAGTATCACCGTTCCACTCTACGAGGGCTTCTGGGGAAAGCGCCGTGCAAACGAATCAGACAGTGCGACAGTGGATACTAGACACTCCATCTATCGATTGGCGTCTCTCTCGAAACTACTATTTACTGCCACCGAGACTCTCATCCTTCGCGACCGTGGGGTCGTTAACCTGTAAGGACCTACTCATACGCTCAAATGGTAAAATGAAGCGTTTGACTCTCCATGCAGGGATGACTCCGTCTCCTCTGTGTGTCCGCACATACTACGCCCCAATCACCTTTCGCTTTCTCGTGACTCACATGTCGGGCATTGGAAGGGACCTTCCCCCTGGCAATGCACAAGGTCACTGGCCAAACTCACTATTTGGAAATGGACCCCCAGAATCCAACGGTCGTCGGTTTGCTTCCCATCAAGATGTTTTTGATGGCGTTGCGCAGAGCCGACCTATCTTTGCTCCATACACCCATCCCGTATACTCGAACACTGGCTACCAAGTACTCGGAATCGCAAATGTAGCAGCTAACCTGGCTGTGAGCGGCCCTTCTGAACCCTCGACGCACGTTGAGCTGGTGCAGCGAGACATCTTTGGTCCTTTGGGATTCAATGGAAGCTTCTTCTTGACAACCGAGGAGAACATTAATAATGTCGTTGTGGCGTCAATTGCATCTTCAGAAATTGGATGTGATTTTTTGACATCTGTCTGCAACTCTGAACCAGGTTCAATTTAGGATCAAGACTTCAAGGATACTTCGAATCCTTCTGGAGGCCAAATGAGCTCTCTGGCTGATCTGACGAAGCTCATGCAGGCGATAATCAATCCTCGACGACCAGAGAGCATCTTGTCTCCATTCACAATTCGTGAATGGATGCGTCCCATGCACAGCTGGTTCGACGACTTCTCAGAGGTAGGACTATTGTAGGAGATCTACTCCTCAACAGACTCGTATGGCAGGAAACGAAAGATGTATCAAAAGCGTTTGTTTCATTCCCTTGACCAACCAGGAATGGACTCCCAAACTAATCAATCACATCACAGTTGGGGAACTTGCCGGGCACCATGTGGCATTCACAGTTAACCCTGTGAACTCGTACGGTATCCTCGTGTTGCAGACAGGCCCGACTTCCGAGACAATACCGCTCACCAATCTCATCACCAGCCACGTGCAAGCAGCATTCGATCGTGTCCTGGAAGAAACAGCGCATCAACAATTAGTGGGCACCTGGCGCTCATCAGACGGCCTGGCATCGCTGACCGTCGAGATGGACCACGGTTCATTGTATGTGAACGAGTACACCATAAATGGCACAGATGTACTCCGGGTCATGCAAGATGGCAACGCATCACCTCGACCCCTTCCACTTTGGTCAATAGACGACGACGAATATCGGTTAGTAATGTTTATGAATGCGGCAAACCGATTCGTCAATTGATTTCTTGTCCCGGTCCGTGTAGTATTGTTGTTCCCTCAGCGTATGAGGGCTGCTTTTACTCGTGGGTGACGTTGGACTCGTACGGGTACATTGACGGGTGTCTCCGTCAATGTGATCAAGCGTCTTTCTGATGGCAACGACCGTGCTTTCTTCCTCCCTGCTGTCAACAAGGAATTGTTGCAGCAGTGATTGGACCGCTCGCCGTGTTGGACTGTCCGGAGTAACACGCGGGGAGTGGCTTCTGCTAGGTCTATGTAGCGAATGCAATACAACTCACTGCGTGGATCCATAGCTTGGGAGAGGAACGGAGGTGCCTGCTCGATTCCCAATTCCCACTTGGATAATTTCAGGATGCACTGGCTAGTATGATGATGATGTCCTAGGGGCTCCTCCGTCGAGTCCCTTTTAACGCTAAGCTTTAAATTCCAATGGATCATTGTACTGGAGGGATTACAAGCGATTGCTCCTCAGAATGAATACAAGCTGACTGGTGGGAAAAGCCTTGTCAAGCATTACATACGGGGGTAGTTTGGGTCCAACGAGGTCATTATTATTAGCTTTGGACATTGATCCATGCAACGACGAGCGACCACAAATTTTGTCGACAACTGAGTACTGAACAATCGCTCGGACTGTCATGGCCAACTCCTCATCGTGCTCGCCGTCGTCCTCAGCCGTGACAATCCCAATACCCGGAAAATCGATCCTCAAACGTCCACCACCAACTCAGACCGGAATTCTGAATCGCATCAAAGGTTTCTTGCCAACGCAACCGACCTCACTAGCCTCGGACGATGCCAGTAAACCTCTGAAACGAGCGCACTTCATTCTACCACGGCTTGCGACAGTCTATCTCATATCGACTCTCAATCCGCCATCGATGCCAACCCTCAAGGACGAGAAGCGTGCTATCGAGGAAAAAGAGACGGAGAGAAGGAGACGGATCGTACGAGGAAACTCGATAGGCCCAAACGACACCGAGGAATGGTGGAGCTTGGACAAGGTCGAGTCGTTTTACAGAGAATGCTGTGCTTCCAGGGAGGAAGAGACAGATCCTGCTGTTTCGGTGGCCTTCAAGGTTCGTGAATCACCATGATGAACTCGTATCATGCTGAACTCTTTCTAGCGCGCATCTTCGACGAAACCGCGCTCTGTCGATCTGTCGGGCGTTCAACTCACTCCGACTACAGCAGCGATTCTGTCTGACGTGTTCAACATTGAATGGGGTCTTCGCAAATTGACGTTGCGGGAATGCGACTTGGACGAATCCGTGCGTCAACTCTGTCGTTTGAATGGTGATATGTTTGCTGATTCTTGTGCAGAAATTGAAACCGATACTACACGCCCTTCTCATCCCCGGTACTCTCGAATATCTATCCGTCGCGTCGAATCGTCGATTAAAGGCGCCTGCCTTCAAGCTCATCGGCGCATATGCTTCACAGGTTGGTATAGCCGTGAACAACGAGTCCCGCTATGGATGCTAATTCCACAATATTAGTCCAAGAGCTTACAGTTCCTCGATCTTTCGTCAACCGTTCTGGATAAGAAGGCGATCGATTACGTCGTTACCTGTCTTACGACGGCTCCGGAACTAGGCCTCGTCTCGTTACGTCTCGATGATTGTTCACTTCGTTCGAATGCGCTCGAAGCTCTCGGTGCGTCGGACATTTCTCGTATATAGTTCAATATTTACTTCTATTTTCAGCTCGTGTGGTACGAACGTCGTCATTGCGAAACATATCGCTTCGACACAACAAGATAACAGCGACGGGCGGAAATGCTGTCGCCATTGCCCTCATGATCCGTGACTACCCAGATGTCGTACCAGCTAGCATGCCCGGTAGTCCTTCCACACCCTCATCCACCCTCTTCATGTCACCTCCACCTTCACCTCTCCACAATCCGACCACCCTTCCTCCTCCTCCGCGTACGGGACCAATACCCCCACCCCCTCGCCACCCGTCCGTTCTGAGCCCCCAAACGACTTACACGCCATATATCCCCCGATCTAAACGAACCACTGCTCCACAACCTCCCAATCCACTCTCGGCGAGTGGTCAACCCGTGCCAATCATCACGTCCAATTCTCAAGGGGGTGTCACGACGAGACATCCTGCGCCAGCAGCCAAGACTGATGGAGGCAGTGTGAATGGGGTATCCGGGAGATTTGATGATGGGCCGAGTGCTGCGCTGTTGGACAAGGTACGCGCGTTGGACACGTTACCGAGATTAGGTGCGCTTCGGACGCTCGATTTGAGAGGGAACGATCTTCGGGTGAGTTTATAATTCCGATATGTTTGTGACTAACGAGTCGATTGGTCGTGTAGAATGGAGTAACTTACATCGCGCAAGTACTGAAGCGGAATCGGACGCTCAAGGTGCTTAATTTGAGCGAGAACAAACTGGACGTGCAGTGCCTTATATCTATTGCTGAAGCCCTCGTGAGTCTCGACTCGAATTGCTTGAAACTTGTTCTGAATTTGGGCGTTAGAAATATAATCTAAGTCTGGAAACGCTTGATCTTAGTCGAAACCCATGTTCGGGGCCAGGTCTAGAAGGCGTACGTCAACACCTTGGTCTTCCATTACACCCCTTCTCAAAACCTTTCTCTAGATCCAATCTCTCCGTACAGCCTTCACCTTGAATACCGCGCTGAAACGACTCTACCTTTCCTCTACCCAGCTCACCTCCACGGGTGCCATCGCGCTCGCCGAGTTCCTCCCCGAATCCGCATCCCTTCTCCACCTCGACCTCACACTGAACAACATCGACCTCGCCGGGGTCATGGCCCTCAGCAAAGGCCTCAAAGCCAACCACGTCATGCGTTGTCTAGACGTCAACATCCCCCCAGACAATGAAGAATTCGCAAGGATATGTCGTGAGATCTTGAACACCTGCGTTCGAAATACCGAAGAGGCGGAGAGGATAGCACGTGGCGCGGGTTCAGCGGTTGGAAGCCAGGGTACCCCCGCGAGCGGCAAGGGTTTTGGGAAAGGCGTGTGGGGGTTGATCGAGGAGAGCGAACTTGCAAAGACGATCAGGATGGGGGATGGACTCAAGGTAATGGTTTTTCGTTTTTCGTTTTTAGTGTTGGTTGATGGTTGATGGGAGCGTTGGTTACTGATTTGGGGATCTGATCTTGTTTCCTAGACGGATGTGATTTCTCGTGCCGAAGCGCTTCTCGCACAGATCGAGGGATCATCGCAGGCCGGTTCGGGAGCATCGTCGGGGATATCGACGCCGATCGTTGGGGTCAAGCCTGGGGGTGCGAATGCGGAGGTGGAGCAGGAGTTGCTAGGGATGGCGAGGGAGATGGTCGAGGAGTTGACGGCGCAGATTCAATCGACGAATATCGACGAGTCGAAGCTGGAGCAGCTTCTTGGACTCTGTGATACGCTGAACTCAGAGATTGAGCAATTGTCGTTGCGTGCTTCTGGTCGTAGCCTTTTGCAGGGTCTGGGACTTGAGGTCGAGGGGCTCGATGGTGCGGACGGGGCCGCGGTGCACGAGAGTCCAAAGGGAGAGGACGAAGAAGAGGAGGAGGAGGAGGAGGGGGAGGAGGAGTTTCCACCAATGCCGCGTGTGGATAAGGGCAAGGGACGTGCGGAGCCGGAACCCGAGGAACCTGAGAAGGTGTTGAGTCCCACTTTCGCGATCGCCGAGTCGGAGGACGAGGATGAGGATGATCAGAGATATCTGGACGTGGAGGAAGGCGAGGACGTTGTCGAGGCCACTTCACCGATAGACCGGTGCGTGCTTACTCGAATACATTCTCTTCAGTACTGATGATATCCGTGCTAGATCGAAGAGTTGGGTGGAGGAGGAAGGAGAGATATTCCGCAAGGGTGCTGTCTTGCTCGGTCCTGAGGAGATGGAGGGTGAGTATGCTGGAGAGGATCTTCGACGCGAGGTATGCATTCGGTTGCCTGATCAATTAATTCGACGCCTGTGAGCTCACGATGAATCCCTAGCTTCTCGAAGCGATGGTCGAACGTCCACCTCCGCGTGGCATCATCGACGAGTTTGGGTTGGAAGTCATCCAAACGCCCCTTCTTGAGGACTCCCACATGTCGCCTGTGCACGTGGAAGAGCCCCCAAACCCAAAGCCTCACCCACGACCATACATCTCACGGACCCGCTCGACGTCACCGAACAGCTTGCCGATGGGGTCTGACGTCCAATCGCCCACTTTGCCCAATACTCCCAGGTCGCCGACGTCGCCACATAGTACTCCAGGTTCAGGTAGAGGGTTTCCACTGCTGAAGAGTGTTAGCTCAAATTGAGCTGATGCTATTGGGACATCGTTATTTGGAGACCTCTGTGTAGCTTGGTAGAGATAGCTATGCTAATTCGACTATACGTATACCACTTCGTTCCCCAAGTTCGAGGACGATGCGATTTTGTTCGCTTCGTCACGGACACGCACGTTTTCTACCTTCCCCATTTAGAATCTTGCCCCCTCTTGTTGGACGCGAGGCAGGAACGCGGATCACTGCCAGTTTGAGGTTGTGTTGCGCACAGACCCCCTTTGGTTTGTTTTCCCCCCCACCAATTTATCCCCCACAACAAACCAAAGGACAATCATATCGATCATGGCTGAATCGTGGACAGAACCAGCAGCGCCCCGTCGATCGAGCAGAATATCAGCGCAAGCCAAGCCAGAGCCGCCTGCGCCTGCTGCTACTACTACTACGAAAGCGAGAAAAGGATCCACGGCTGCTCAAGGGAAGGCCAAGGCGAAGACGACCAAGACGGGGGCGGGGACGGGTCGTAAACGGGCTTTGAAGGAGGAGAAAGAGGAAGAGGAGGATCAGGGTGATGATGGGGAGAGCGAACATGATGCGAAAAAGGTGAGTAGGGGGAGATTTTTTTTTGGTAGGGGGAGGATCATGGAGTTAGAAAGCTGTGACCGTTTTTTGTTCGCTGATCTAGTTTTCTCTCTCTCTCTCCGTTTTGCTTTTATTCTCTGAGAGGTTTTTTCGAACCGTCGACTGATCGATTGTTTCATAGGCAAAGGTTCCCTCTGCAGAGCCTGAGGAGGGACAACCTGGTACGGATCATGAAGCAGAGGCTGAAGAGCCTGCCCCAGATGCTGGGACCTCTTCCATCGAAGCCGACGCACCCCAACAAATCGATATCGGAGGTTCCCTTCCATCCCTCATTCTCAAGAACGAACAGGACGAAGACGTCGACATTGCGTCTCTCGCAGCCGACAAAGGCGTCGTCCTCTTCCTAATCCCCAAAGCCGACACCCGTGCGTTTTCTCTTTCTCGCTCTTGCAATGAATTTCTTTGGTTGACGTGAACGTTATCGTGATCGATCCGTACTAGCTGGATGTACCACCCAGGCGTGTGGTTTCAGAGACGTCTGGCAGGAATTCGGGACTCTCAACTATGACGTCTACTGCCTCAGCGCGGATTCTCCGGCCGCGCAGACAAAGTGGCAGACAAAGGTCAGTTGTTATTCCGGAATGTAGGTAGTTCGACCAAGTTGCTGACGACATCATTTTGTCTTTTTTTTTTCCTTGCGTGAAGAAACAACTGCCATATCAGCTGCTTTCTGACCCTCAGAGGAGGCTCATCGGTGCCCTCGGCGCTGCAGATGGAAACAAGACCAAGCGGAGCCATTTCGTATTCGAGCAGGGTGGGAAAATGGTGGATAAGAAGATGCCAGTCAAGCCTGCGGATAGGTGGGTCGCTTCCTTTCAATCGAATCCCCTTGTGTCGGTCTTCGATGGCTGATTACCGAACGAACGCGATCTATTGTAGCCCACGGTTAGCTCTCGAGTTCATCAAGGGAATGATGGACTGAAAGAATGGATGTCTGCGATATACTATGTTGCCGATGATCTGAATGTGATTTCATTCCCGAGTACATATTAGTGTCACGCTGTCGGGTTTTATGTTGTGTGTTGTTTCGAATCCCGTTGTATTTGAATTGTCAAGAGCTTTTGTGTGCAGTTATATTTGAGAGGTTAGAGGATGGAGTCTCCAGGCGGGGGTAGGGGGTCCTGGCATAGTGGCTGGTGTCCTAGCCATAGGTGATCCAGATAGTCACGATCGTTAGTGGCGAGCTTGTTGTACAGCCGCGGCCCTTAGGTGACTCTCGATCCGATCCCTCTGGTATTCCCACCTGACCACCATATCAACCTCGGTCATATATACAATCTAGTAATACATAACATTGTCTGCTCCCTCACTGGCAAGGCCACGGCGCTTACAGTCTGAGACCGATGTTGACGTGTACAGCCTTCACCTTCGTATAGTTCTCCAGCGCATACTCGCCCAAATCACTACCGATACCCGATTGCTTGTATCCACCGAATGGCATCTGGATCTCTGCTTGGTTGGAGCAGTTTACCTGCAGTCGGGCGTGTGAGCGAAGAACGAAGAATGAAGACAGGCGAAAACGAGAAACGAGAACATAGGCACTCACCCACATGTTGCCCGCCTCCATAGCATGGGCGACGCGGAGCGCTCTGTCGATATCCTTTGAGAACACAGAGGCAGCGAGACCGTACGTCGTGTTGTTCGCTTGTTCGACCACCTCTATAAATTCGAGGTTCAACTCATCAGTCGTGTCCCAAGGAGGGCCGAGGTTACCACTCACCCTCTTCAGTCTTGAACTTCATCACACACGCTACAGGCCCGAAGATTTCCTCCTGGACGATCTTCATGTGTGGTTCACACTCGGTGAAGATGGTAGGGTGGACGAAGTAGCCTTCGTTGCCGATACGGACCCCTCCAAGGTGTGGTGTGGCACCCTCGGATTTGCCAGATTCGATGAAGCCCATGATTCGCTGATTTGGGGGGTAAGTAATTGTTCGGAACTGGATAGCTAAACACGGGGACATACGTCGAATTGGGTCTTGGAAACTTGGGGACCTTGGTACGTGTCCTCACTGAATGGGTCACCGACTTTGATCTCGAGTGCCCGTTTCGTGAACGCTTCGAGGAACTCGTCGTAGACACCCTCCTGCACGTATATCCGCGATCCAGCAGAACAGTTCTGTCCGTGGTTGAAGCTACAAAACCCCAGTCAAAACCCACTTCCGAGTACGATCCCAAGTGTACTCACTAGATTCCGTGAGCAGCCCACTTGACAGCCTGGTCCAAATCGACGTCATCGAAAATGATGGTCGGGCTCTTCCCACCAAGCTCGAGAGTGACGGGTTTGAGGTTACTTTTGGCGGCAGCTTCCATGATCTTGCGACCCGTGAGCGTGCTGCCAGTGAACGCGACCTTGCCAATGATGGGGTGTTCGGAAATGGCTTGGCCGGCGGTTGCACCGTAACCGTTCACGATGTTGATGACACCAGGCGGGAAACCAGCTTTGGCAATGAGTGTCGAGAAGAGAAGGGCGGAGAGAGGGGTGAGTTCGGAAGGTTTGAGAATGACGGTGTTGCCAGTTGCAAGAGCAGGGCCGATCTTGAGGGAGAGGGAGAACACTGTTTGGGTGGGTCAGGGAAGAACATACAAGACAAGGGAAATGCACTGACTAGGTACGTTCCAGGGAATGATTTGGCCCTGTATCGAACATTAATGTAAACCTGGGAGATACGCGTCAGAGGTGAATGAAACTTACGACGACACCGATGGGTTCATGACGGGTATAAGACAGCTTCTTGTCATTTGTCTGTAGACAGCTCCTTAGCCCGATTCGAGTGAGCAGAGTGGGATCTACGAAACTCACCTCAATGACCTTTCCGTTGATCTTGTCTGCCCAACCGGCATAGTACCTCATGACAGCAACACCGCCTCTGTTGTCCTTGTCACGGGCTGTGTTGAAGGCCTTGCCTGTCGAGGAGCTGTAACTACCGTTTAAGAGTAGCGCAAATTACGAAACCCACCGTTGGAAATGGCATCAAGAGCAGCAAACTGCTCGATGTGCTGCTCCATAAGGTCAGCAAGCTTGAACATGAGCTTTCCTCGCTCGGCGCCGGAAACTTTGAGACCCCATGAAGTCTTGTAGGCCTTTTGTGCTGCCTTTGCTGCGATGTCGATGTCTTCCTTCGTACCGGCTGCGATGGATGTGACCACCTCTTCCGTCGCTGTGGGTGACGTCAGCAGACCGATCGTAGCTTCTAATAAAGCACGGCACTACGGACCGGGATTGATAACTCTACACAACCATATCAGTACATGCGAGACCGCGATAACATGGATTCACTCACTCGATAGATCCACCCTGGACGGGATCTACGTGCTCGCCATTGATATAGAGACCCAACGGGATCGTGACCGTCCCTTTGTAAGTGAGAGTATCAAACGTCTTGGTGAATGTAGCCGGCATCTCGATCGCGACCTTGGGCTGGACGAAAGGGTGAGAGAGAGGAATATATCTAACTACTGGAGCGAATATGTGCCTACTTATAGCTGATGGAAGACGTCGCGGTGAACATCACAGTCAGGTGCTTGGGAACCACATGACGGGTAACACTACGAGCTGTCAGCGCGTGATCAAATTGTACGACGCGACCAATTCGTGAAGTTGAATAAATGTCAACTGCGGTCCGATAATCTATCGGACCTGGACTCAGCGGAGGCGATCCGACGTCCCATGAACGAACGAACGACCCAGTTTGAACCTCGTCTCTTCTTTGTAAAGAAAAGGTTGTGTATATGTGCGACCAGCGTCTGAGCAAGAGGAGGCGCTCATTTTGGTCGGTGCGGTTTGGCCCGTGAGTCACAACAGACAAATCACTTGACCGTCCTCTGCCAACGGACAGGGCCGAGATAGGCCAGGATAAGCCTCATCATTACATTTATTACCAGTACCAGGAACATGATAGGCTCGATGCGGGGTCAGAAGAGAATATGTACATAGCTCTGGCAACAGGCTAGGAAGGAGATAAGGAATCATACTCGTGTCTTTCGTGTCGTATACAAACAAGGACTGCGATCGCTTTGTCTACCCGAACTGGATGTCAACTCCAAAACTACGACGCAATCGCAGTTGCGGTTGCCAGCTCCCCTGAGACACGTGGTGGAGGCTAACGAGGATGACATCGTCGACATTGATGTCCGACGGCCCGATCCTCCAGGTTTGGTCCGAGCCTAATATCATTGGCTGCTGGCCCATGGCATTCATGAAGCCCTTGATGCACTTCGCAAGAAGTTTGCCAAGCTGGACCTTGGTAATGAATCGTCGCTCAGCCGTGAAATCCCTTGTCAAAACACGTTTGTGGAATGGTTGGTAACCTGGCCACTGTTGAGACATCGATTGAGCACCGTCAGCCTCAAGAATATGAACGGTCGGAGAATAACAAACATTCAGTCGAACAGAAATGGATGGTCCACAAGAAGTGAATGCAGCAGCATCCCCCTGAGCAACTGTGGGACTGGTCAGCTCCAGTATACATCATGCTGTATACCAGAAGGTCATTCGGTTGATGGCGGAAGTTGCGATTCTCTCACAAGACACATCTCCAATATGGAAAACCTGCCCTCAGCTCGGGAGCTTGGCCCTGGCCATGGTGTTCCGAAAATGAAGTTTGGTAGGTTGAAATTTGGTGGGAAGGTCAAGAAAAAATGCCGAATGCATCAGTGTTCAGCGGCATCTGGTTGTGGCACGGTCATTACAGGGCCTTTTGGTTTGAATCCGACAAAACCCTCCTTCCCAGGGAATCGGGTCGGAGAAAGGGGAAGGGTGTGAGAGTCGCTCTCACGATTTATACTTACATTCCTTTCGCGGAAAGAATTGTCTTGATCGGCCTGAAGCTTGAGACTGGTTGGGTGTCAGATCGGGCACAATGATGATCAGATACACAGCGAGGGAAAGAGGGGGACGGGGTTCTCACGGATTAATTCTTGATGGCGGACGTTACTATGCTCATTTCAGATAAATAGTTACGTCCGAGAGTGAAGGAGAAAGAGCAGACCTAGAACGGGAGGTTTCGGTGAAGCGATCAAATGGCGTAGTCTCGGTTCAAACTCACCCTCCGACCCCGAGACAAAGGCTGTTCCGAAAGAGTTTCTGCAGATCAATCAATCCACCACGTTGTAGGGCACAACGCGGCGGCTGAACCCAATACTCCGACGTGACATGCAAGTTCGCTGTGTTGACGAGGAGCGCATGTACCCTTCAAGTAACGAGCTGGAGACTACCAATCGGTCATCCCCGTCAGAAATGGAGCTGCCCGGCACCGATTTTATGGTGTAACCCAATTGATGTCAAAGATTGACAATTGTGCTCGTCGGATCGTGCAACTTACCACTACTGGGCGTTCAAACGTCCACACTCGGGTATGGCAGGTGAGATACTCGCTGTACACCCTGCAGGTTTGCTTACGACTAGGTTAAGCGAACTGCGCACGAGGATGAAAAAAGTAGCGGTACATAGACGCACCTCATCGACTAGTGTAAGGGGTTGATAACCATCACCGCGAGCTATAAGCCCTGACCTTGATGGATTGTGCTCGTCGGATTGTGCAACTTCCCATACTGGGTGTTCACAGCGACACCAGGAAGAGAATTCTGAAACGGGCAGTAATTATAAATATTGCTGGTTGTTGCGTTGTGTGTTAGACATTCATTGCGCTTTTGCTATAGGGTCCGCTCCGTAATAAAGATTGAGGCTCTGCCGGCGAGGCACGAGCTCGGACAGAGTCGAGACTCGCGCCAGGTCGGGACCAATCGGGTTTCTCCGAGAAACCTTTATCTAGCCTCTCCCCTGTTCGTATGCCTCCATCGCCTCTCTTTCTATCCAACCTCCATCTCCATCTCTACGAACGCCCGGTCGGTCTTTCTGTCTCTCTGATTGGCTTCGGAGTTCCGAATCCCGGTCATTAGTGGCAGATTGCCGAGCGGAACCCAACACCGGCAAGTGTACTGTTTCCCTTTCCTTCCTTCGCACACGGCCCAGCCACGAGTCTAAATACTTACATACTTTCTTCTTTCTCACACTCCATTACACGAGGTGCGTCACCTCTCTCTACTTCTTACGATTCCGTACTTATCTTGATGAAAACGGCTGTAAGTAAGTAATCTATAAAATGTGCTCAATTCTAAGTCAGACTTGACCGAGACAAGTGAGCGAATGACGAGAGAGAGCACCCGGAAACGGAGCACGAGGTGGACATCAAGTTACACCCCTTGACCTCGAATTCGTTCCGAGTCCATTGAACCAGCTGTCACGCTCGCTCCGCTCAACATGGCCCCATCTCAAACTCTCGGCAAAACGCAAGGGGATGGCGAGCGGAGCAGCCTGACAGATGGTCGGGTTTTCAGGAACGATTAGAGAACGCGTATACAACTTGTATATACTCTCCACCTCGTGTTCCGTTTCGGGGTGCTCCAGATCCCCCGTCACCCCGGAGTACCCACGCAAACAACGATACATCCGCATCCAGAGAAGGACAAGCTGGGGATGGCTTGTATATAAGACACCCGCTGAATCATGGACGTCTATGTCCTCGCCTCCCTTCGTTTCGGCATCCATCTTGGACGCACCAGACTCCTGTCCTAGTGCTGATCAAGCAATGCTCCTGACTCCATCCCCCAACCATAATATTTCCTTCTCTGCTTTTGGTTCGGATGCTTTTGGTTCGGAAGCGCATGCTCGGGTTGCAGTCCAACCCCATCCCGTGCAACTATCACAGTATGACTGGACCATGTATCTCGACTCGGCGGTGACCCCATCCATTGATATACCTCCCGCCGCCGCTGGAGCCATTCAGGTATGTCATGATTCAATGAAGCATGTCTAGGCACTGACTGAGCCTAAAGGCCACTGAAACCGGGGCGCAACCATACAGTGAGGTAGGACTGCGTCCAAGAATGTCGAGAAGGCGATGAGGACGAAGGATGATTTACCGAATGCGCTGAGTTGAACCGAGCGAACCACTGAGTGTCACTTTCCTTTTTCAGCTCTCGCAGAGCAACCCAAGAAGGATGTGTTACAAGTTGTATTACAAGTCGCCCAGACTGATAATGGTAACAAATCTATTTCGTCAAAAAGGGTTGTTTTCAACCTATAGCCATCTATTTTTCCTGGTCGCCAACTGCTTCAAGACCCGACAAGAACGGTATTTCATCCTTGTCGCGGAGAGTATCTCTGTATGGCCATAGAAAGAGCTTCACCATCCGGTCCCCCTCTTCTGTCCCCTCACAGAAGTATTCGAGTTTCCTCTTCTGCAATGCCACCTTGACCTTTTCAAATTCGAGGAGGTCGCCTTTGACATATCCATATTCGCCAAGGTCGAACTCACGATTCAAACAACACAGCATTTCGGCCAGTTGTTCACGCGCGACAATATTTCCAACGATATCTTGCGGGAATTGACTAATGTGGCGGCTTGGATGCGTCTCCGAGTCCTCGAGGACAACATCATTCCACCGTAAGTAAAGGGTGGACAAAGATTGCCAAAATCAGACACAGAAGACAGTCCACGAATCATCATGGACGCACCGAAATAGTTGCAGACCATATTTCCATGTCTGGCCGGAGATCACATCGAGGGTGACTCGGATTTCGCGGGCCGCTACGTCCGAAATCGGGAGGGGATATGCAGCTGCTTCAAACAACTTGTCGTAATGTTTTCGCTTTCGTAGCTCTTCTGCTTCATCCTGCTCGTTGAACTTGACGTTCTTGATGTTGAAACCGCAGAAAGCAGCCCAATGTGCGAACATTTCGGGTAACTGGATCCTAAGAGGTATATCGTCGAAGGAAAAGAAGGCTGGTGCCTTGAGCTGTAAGAATGCAGGTCCAATGCAAGTGCCTCGCCAGTCAATGATGGACGAGAGGGACAAAGGAGAGGCAGATGGGACGTTCCCTATTCGAGGGGTGATGAAAATATCTGATGTGTGCAAATCAGGGTGCCATAAAACTGGTCGCGTTTGTTCCTCGAGAGGTGGAATGAGTAATGGAATTAGGTCGGTGTACTCAGAGAGCCGACTGATATGTGCTTCACTGTTAGTGTACCCGGAGGGGAACACTCGGAACGGATGGTCCAGGAGATGTGGCGTTCCAAAGCGAGGAATCCATTCTTTCTCCCTCTGTGAGGGGGCCTTCATGTAAGCCTCCGCAGTTCGCCCTTGTATTCAAAACGATCAGAGGTACAGAAGACACATCGAAAAGAACGACTCACAAGGACCTCGATCAATCTCCATGTGCTCCCGCTCACCCTCCCAGAAGTCGCGACGCACGATGGGCCCAATGCAAAACTCGGAGCTCAGTGGATCTTGAGCAGGCAACGTTTCGAGCAACGTCGGCGCACGAAGAGGAGCGGGAACATCGTTCTTGTAGTATAGACTTCCATGGTGTGTGAAGCGTAGCTCCAGGAGCTTTCGCTCAAACTCTCCCAGAGTCTTGGCAAATACCCCCTGCTCAGACTCGTGTGTATTTCCCCATACATCCGAAAGGAGACTCCCTGTCGCTTTCTCCATCAAAATGAATTCAGCGCCGACATCGGTGCTCTCAGCACGAGAACTCCATGCAAGGACACGCGGGATAGGGAAGGCAAGCTGACGCCGTAAGAAGTCCATGGTAGCAACCTCGCTCGCTGTCGCAAAGTGAGCAGGCCCAGCGAGGGACGTGGGGAATTTCGCGATGGCTTCGCGACCGGTGTCGAAGCGAAGGAGGAAAACTCTGTTGAAAGTTTCGCTGATCTTGAGCATGTCAGTCACGGTGTTTGCGCCAGTCGCTTCGGCTGCAAGCTGACAAAGAGCAGGAATGTTAAACGAGATGGTTCTTGCTTCGTGGTGTTCCTTATTGTTGCATAGCCAGTTCCCTGACGTGTGCCGATAAATCGAGTGTAGGTCTATGATTACTCGAAGTCAGCAGTGAGCCTTAGGTTGGTCATGAATTATATACCAACTTGCCTGGCTGAAATTTGAGGTGGGCATTGCTGACCGGAAAACTTGCATTTCTTACGCCCGATAATCTCGGAAGGCAGACTGGGCGCAGTTATTGAATGTTTAGGGAGTGTGTTCTGAGAGACCAATGTGTTCACTGACGTTTCATTGTTAGTTGCTCGGGTCGTCGAACACTCCAAGTCGCTGAGGGTGAGGGAGATGCCTTGGTGACCGCTAGTGTGGGGTCATTCAATACACGGGTATGGTTGAAGTTTGGTCAATATTTGCCAAGGTCAGTGTCAAATGTCCCTGTCAATGTCAAATGCGATGTCAAGCTTCAAGCTCGTTCAAGCGATGACTCGGACGATATAGTTCCCGAGATCTGAACTCTCGACAGTGCTCTCGTTTATTTGTATTTCAGGCAAGAAACTTTCCTGAATGGGGTGTAGCTCTTCGAGGACTGTTCCAAAATGCTTGGATCGGAATTGCTTTGGAATCACACCCCTTTGATATCAATGTGTGTACTTTATCACACGAGGCTCGACCGTGCTTCTCACAGTTCCAAACTAAGGAGAAAAGAAAACCCTCTTAGACCTTCGGAGCATTTTGATCGCCTTTCTTGTTCGACCCCGATGAGCGCAGGTAAGGATCACATGTTGTGTATTCTTCCACATGTAACCCTCAAGTCAAGTGTCTTACCCAAACGAAGGACCGACGCTCTTCAGATATCATTAGGTTGGACAGTCACCGAAAAAAAAGACAATTGAAAGACAAGGACAGTTCATCCCCACGAGGCAGGATCCCAATGAAGGAAGAAAATAGCCGTTTTGAGTTATCTGACAACTTCACTCAGGTGATCTAGAAAGTTTAGATTTAGGTCTCAAACTCTAACCGCCAATGCACGTGTCCTCCTAGACTCTAGAGTTCAAGCACATCCCGAAGGATTGTATATATGGCCAATATGCACCAAGAACTCTGCGACGGAAATCGAATCCTCAGTCCGGGGGTTGACGGTAAGCACTGGAGCACATTCGCTTCATGTCAGGGCTTATACTTTCGGGAAGGTGTCGCATGAGTCCCGGCACTCCCTGCTTTCTCATTATGTTTTCTAGTCTTGCCTCATATCGCCGAGCTGGAGGTGAGATCCGTGAATGACGCTCAGACTGACCGGTTTGGACGAGATTGGCTGCGGCACAATAATCAATCGAGTATCTGTCTTTCTGGTCTAGATCGTCACATGGCGCCGGGGCATATGGGTATACGCACGAATGGAAGTCGAAGGGTCAAATCAGAAACCTCATCCCGACCGAGGTACTGTGATAACCAGTTCGTGTCGGGAATATATAGTTTACTTTCCAAGGAAAGTCACCAGTCCACTCCCTTCTGCTTCAAGCTGGGTCAAACCAACGATGTCTGCGATCCCTTCGCCCTCGTATCCACCGGAACTGTTCAATGAGTACACCACCGTGTTCTTGGGTAACGCCTTAAGCTGTGTTTTCTATGGTGCGCATTCCCCTTGTTGTGGGCTTCATGCACATGGACGGTTTAGCTCACACTCAATCGTTGACAGGAATCTATGTGGTTGTTGCTGCGACGAATCTAGTGCTACTTCACAGAAAGCGGTCGCATTTCCTCTCCTTTTTCACTTGGTCTCAGCTGATCAACACCACGGTCTACGTCGGCATCTCCCTGTCCATCGCAACTCCCCAGTCATTGCTTATCCTCGGCCTGTTGAGTCCCGATGCAATGTCCCCGTGGCCATATGTGATGGTGGACATTGCGTTCGTCATGAATACATGGTTTTCTGATGCCTTTCTCGTGAGTTTCCCGCTGACTAGACACGGCATAGTGTTCAAATGAGGCTTCTCAATAATAGCTGTATCGGTGCTATGTTGTCTGGATGGGCAACAAGTACGCCGTTGTTGTCCCTGCTCTTATTTATCTGGCCACTATCGGTGCTTCGATCGCCTACTTGTGGTCCAGCGCCCATCCAGGCGCGTCATCCAGCACGTCGGCCGTTCAGGCGTTCGGTAGACCTTACTGGACTTGCTCCATCGCACTCAGCGTCGTTGTCTCTTGTCTCATCTTTGTGAGACTATGGCTCCACCGACGCGCTGCCATGCGCGCCGGCTCGCGTCAAGCACAAATCTCCCTCGATTTCATGGCCATGACCCTCGAAAGTGCAGTTTTGTACACTGCATTCGGGATCGTCGCTTTGGTGTTGTTCTACCTGAACAGCCAGCTCGTGAACATATTCTTCCCGATATTGGGTATGGTACAGGTACGTAGCATCCCAAATAACGATTTGGAGGATCGTGCTTGATGCTATCGTGACGCAGGTGATTGCCCCGGGCTTGATCGTCAACCGCATCGCACGAGGCATCTCCTTCACCACAGACAACCACAGGTGTGTGGACGTCAGTGTCGTGCATTCTGCAGCGTCTCCTCGGAAAAACAACGTCGAGACTCGGCAGCGTGACCCGGAGCTTTCAGCTGGGTCTGAGACGGTCTCTGGTACGAACTGCCAAACTGCACCGCGTAACAACACCTCTACGTCGGTGGCTCAAGCGGTCACGGACGTCGTATGAATGGTATTTCCAGTATAGCTTGCTCGTTGATTTTCCTGTTCGTGGTTGGTATGTTGTTTACGTCCATGTTTTCGGAGGTCCATCCCGCGGGTCGTTTGTGGCTTCTTGGTAATGCTCTAGGCTTTGCATCCTGGAAGTACAATTTCAATGTACATTGAAGGTTTACTTGTCAGCGTTGAAACCGATGCTAAAGTGATAGTCAGCTCAGCCAGTGTATGGCACATCGTCTGGATGCCTGAGCGGCCCGGCTTAGAGGCTTACTTAAGCCAAGTCCGGAGCGTTCCGAGACACCACAGTTTCATCCTGATTTTTTCCTCACAGTGGTCGTCTTCCTTCGAGTCGAATTGTCACGACTGGCGACCCCTTCTCGTGTTCGTGTACTCATCAATGTTCTCAGATGCCCAAGCGTCAGCCACATACCTCGCACTGCCGACGTCTGGTTTACAGTTTAAAAGTTGCAGCGAGGTAAAAAAAATCCGAATTTGCCTTCCCTCCGAGCCTTCTTGCTACTCGCGCACTAAGTTCTACAGTTGAATAGCTCATGATCCGTATGCGAGTACGTGTATTGGCTGTTAATGGGATATACAATACTGGTCCATGCATCCTATCATGAGCTATTCAATTGTCTGGTTCCGTAGTTTGCCGTAGAAGCTTGCTCGGTTTATCCACTCGCTGGATCGTGGATGAACGATAGCTACGACTCGCTCGGGATTGGATTTCGGCGATTCTACGGAATTCGTCACGAGCATCCATGATCCTGCTGGTGGGCACAAAGTTCCGTGATCCTTTGTGGGTGCAAGGTGATGCTCCCTTCTACAGCTTATCAGCCTACGTGGATAAAAACTTGCCAATTGGGCACAGCGATGATCTATGAATAACGAATAAACCTTCTATTCAAGGTTCAGAAGGGCGTGTACCCCGTGCTCGACTTGCTGTGCACTCCAATTGAACACCCTCATAAACCCTCCCCCCACCGTACTATTTCCCAGCACAGGCTGCCTTTTTTTTTCAACTCGTCGTCAATGGACCAAACTCGCGCTAATCAACGTGCTAATCGACTCAATCGACGTTTCAACGACGTTCTACATGGCAGAGCTGAGATCGACCCTCGCAACTCTCACCTCTTCCTCGAGGGCATTTGTGCTCAAGAGGATCCCGCAAAGTGTGTGGGTAGTCTTGTCGCCAGCCCTCATGGCCCCTCTTCACTCCAGAATGCAATGCGCTTTGATCTCTCCCTGGCATTTTTCAACGGTCTTGGGACTGAGGTTCTCG
The DNA here is from genome assembly GCA_038093975.1 of Chalciporus piperatus. NCBI lineage: Eukaryota > Fungi > Basidiomycota > Agaricomycetes > Boletales > Boletaceae > Chalciporus > Chalciporus piperatus. Next base: position 47,629 of record JBBPTG010000072.1, read on the forward strand.
AATACTTATTCCGCACAGCTGACCTCGGCGGAGGTGTTTTTGATCATCTTCTTATCGCAATCGTGGAGCCACCCGTTTTTTGGTCGGCTTTCGTGCGGGAGTTCGAGGAGGGACGTTTGACGGAGAACGCTCCGCTCATTTTCGCAAAGCTCCTCGACAAGATGATCACCCTCAAGGGTAGAGAAACCTCTCCTTACAGAGAGCTCGCCTCGAAACCATCCATCATTCACAGGTTAATCGAATCCTCGAACCACGAAATAAGGGAGATCGGCCACCATATCAAACACATCCTCGCTGCCTTTGCCTTTGGCGCTGATCCCAGCGGTGTGTCGGGCCCTGGGGGGCGACATGATAACGACTTCCCAAACTTCCGCGACATCGCCATCCTTCCCACTGCCGATGAGATCCTCAGCAAACAACCCCCTTTCATCCGCCCTGCCAACGTTCTCGATGACCCCGAGGCCGCGGATACCCGCGTCGGGGACTATCTTGATAACACCTTTCGCATGTTGAGGGAGGATATGATTTACGAGATGAGGGAGGAGTTGCAGATTGCGTTGGGAAAGAAGCCGGGGAAGCATCGTGGCATGCACCTGGAAGGGCTGTCCATGGTCGACGTTTACACAGGATCCCACGACAGAGGCACGCGCTGGGGACTGGTTCTTCAGTGCCATCGCGACTTCCCACAACTCAAGGGGTTGAAGGAACTCCAAGACCGAGAGAAATTCTTGAAGGACGACCCCATCGGAAGCAAGATCCTCAGACATCAGTCACTCGCCTGCCTTATGGCCGACAAAGACATCGTTGGCTTCGCCACGATATTTCGTGCAGAAGATCTACTCGCACAGAATCCTCCTCGCATCGTCCTCCAGCTCGATGGAGAAACCAGTACATCGAAAACCCTCCTTCACCTGATTACATCCAAAAATGTCAAGCTTCTTCAGATCGACACTGCTGTCTTCGCGTTTGAGCCAGTGCTCAAAGCTCTCCAGAACATGAAGCTCGTCCCGCTATCCGACGAATTGTTATCCTGGACGGAGGGGCGCGCGCCTCAAACACCCCCCATCCAAGCCGATGAAGTCATCGAAGCGCTCGTACAAGATTCTTCCAGGGATTTACGCTCCGTTATCGACACATCCAAATCAGTTCGCCTCGACAGTTCGCAAGCGGCCTCTCTTCTTGCTGGCCTAAAACAATCTGTATCGTTGATTCAAGGCCCGCCCGGTGCGTACCTGCCATCGATCTGTTCGTCCGTGGGTCTGATTCTCCGCTTCGTCGTGTGCTAGGTACCGGAAAGTCGTTCATCGGCGCTCTTCTTGCGAAAGCGCTGCACCAATATACCTCTCAAAGCATTCTCGTCGTCTGTTACACCAATCACGCGCTGGATCAATTCCTTGAAGATCTTATGGACATCGGCATTCCCGCTGATACAATCGTTCGTATCGGGGGTCGCGCGAGTACGAGCGTGCAACACCTTTCATTGCAAAAACGCTCTGGCCCTCCTCGAACCAGGGCGGAGTGGACTTTAATCGACCAGACCAAAACTCAGGCTGGTTTTCTCGTGGGGCGTCTACAACAATCCTTCCAGGATCTCTTGAAAGCGGATCGTAGCGTCACGCTTAGCGCCATTCTCACCCACATAGAGTTTGAGGACCCTGACTTTTGGGATGCATTCCAGATTCCCGCTCGCGACGGATTACAGATCGTGGGAAAGAAGGGAAAGCCTATCGACCAGGACTTTCTCCTCCGGTCGTGGTCAAACGGGTGGGATGCAGGGAGATTTAAGAACGAGCCCAACGTCCGCGAAGCTTCCCATATTTGGACCATGGACCTACCTTCTCGTACCGCCCTTATTGCCAAGTGGAAAGGCGAGATCATCAAAGACCTTCTCGCGGATATCTGCACGGTTGGAAGGGACTATAACAATGCTCAAGATGACTTGACTCGCAAGTACGCGGAGTCCACGGTCACCACGTTGAAGGGGAAGCGAATCATCGGGTGCACGACTACCGGTGCTGCGAAGTACGCAGAGGATCTGGCGGCCGTCAGTCCGGATGTGCTGCTCGTCGAAGAAGCTGGAGAGATCCTGGAGAGCCATATCTTGACGGCATTGGGTGAAAAGACGACCCAGATGATACTCATTGGCGACCACAAGTATGTGTCGGATTGAACTCGATTTTTCCGACAAGGCTGACATCTCTCTTAGACAGCTCCGTCCGAAAGTGAACAACTACCAGCTGACGGTCGAGAAGGGGGAAGGATACGACCTCAATCGATCGCTCTTCGAACGCCTCGTGTTGAAGGAATTCCCCCATCAGACTCTATCCACACAACACCGCATGCGGCCTGAGATCTCCGCCTTCATCCGCGCCTTGACCTACCCCGAACTTCAAGACCATACTAGTACGCACAACCGGCCAGATATCCGTGGCGTACAGTCCAATGTCATCTTCGTCAATCATGCTCACCCCGAGGTTGAGGAGGCACAGATTGCGGATCGCAGGGATGTTGGGTCCACTTCCTCGAAGCAAAACACGTACGAGGTCGAGATGGTCCTGAAGATCATCCGTTACCTCAAACAACAAGGATACAAAAACACCGATATCGTTGTTCTGACGCCTTATTTGGGCCAAATGTACAAACTTCGTGAGGCGATGATGAAGGACGACGACCCGGTACTGAACGATCTTGATGCAAACGATCTGCGAAAGGCGGGATTAGTGACTCAGCCTTCGTCTGTGGCCACCAAATCGAAACAACCTGGAATACGATTGGCGACGATCGGTAAGGCTCTACTGCGTGATGATTTTGATTGGACGTAACCTCGCCTTCACCACAGATAACTACCAGGGCGAAGAGAGCCACATTGTCATCGCCAGTCTGACCCGATCTAATAACAATAACATGATCGGGTTCATGGACTCCCCAGAGCGTCTGAACGTTCTGATCTCTCGAGCACGGGACGGACTGATCCTGATCGGCAACTCCCACACGTTCGTCAACTCCAGGAAAGGCGGTGCGCTCTGGACAGAGTTCTTCTCGATGTTGGAGAAAGGCAAATACGTTTACAACGGTTTCCCGATGAAATGCGAAAAGCACCCTACGCGTACCATCACGGTTAGCCAATCCCAAGAGTTCGACGACCGAGCTCCAGATGGTGGATGTACAGAGCTTTGGTAAGCATTATCATGTCACCCGGAACTTGGTCTCATTCCTGTTCGCTCACTATCAACAGCGGTGTGATCCTCCAATGCCAGGTTCATCCCTGTCCCAAGAAATGTCATCCACTACGCTTTGGTCCTGGGCAGCCTGACGTCCATCTTACGATGTTGTGCACGCATCAACTTAAAGACACATGTTCCGCCGGCGTTCATACAATGACTTGGAAATGCCACCAAGAACGTCCTGCAACCTGTGCAGCATGCGATCGCCTAGCGAAACGTCTGGAGAAGCAAGCTCTGTTGGATATCAAGGCCCAGGAAACACGTGATAAGGAGCAACACGAACATGACATCAGGATGACGGAGCTTCACGCAAAACTGCAGTTCCAACAGGAGGCGCTGAACGATATCAAGGCACAAAAGGACCGCGAGGACGAGATCGAACAAAAACAGAAGGAGATCGAGGGTACGAAGCAGAAGGTCCGTGATGCGGAGAACGCGGCGAAACAGGCCGCCGCGCAGGCGTCTCAGAAACAGGCTCAAGGCACCGCCAACAGTACTGCTCAGTCCAACAACGCACCTCCACCTCCACCTCCACCCCCTCTCCCGATGTTCCCATCGGCAGCGAGAGATAAGTGGGAGAATCAGAAACGCGTCGATGGGGTGCAAAATGCTGCTATCGACAAAATCATGGGTATGACTGGGCTTGAACAAGTCAAGGAGCAGATCATGCGAATCAAAGGCACCATTGACACGATGAACCGTCAAGGCGTACCTATCAACAAGGAGCGTCTCAACCTTGTCCTATTGGGTAATCCAGGAACCGGTAAGATGCTTTGCTGCTCGAAAAGCCAAATGATTGAGTTGAGTGTGGTGCCATAGGGAAAACGACAGTCGCGAGGCTCTATGCAGAATTCCTTGAGTCCATCAATGCTCTTCCTGGAAAAGCGTTTATGGAGACCACAGGCTCGAAACTTTCCTTCGATGGGGTACAAGGTGCTCAGAAAATGATCGACGACGCACTCAAGGCTGGCGGAGGGGCTATTTTCATCGACGAGGCCTATCAACTCGTCAGCGAGCACGACCAATCTGGGAGACAAGTCTTGGATTTCCTCCTCGCCGAGATGGAAAACAAAGTCGGCACACTCGTCTTCATCCTCGCTGGGTATAGCAAACAGATGGAAAAGTTCTTTGAGCACAATCCTGGGCTACCGAGTCGAGTGCCCTATCAGCTCACGTTCGCTGATTATACGGACAAGGAACTCCTCTCTATGCTGGAAGACCTCGTTTACAAGTACTACACCGGCCGGATGAAAGTCGAAGATGGCATCAACGGGCTGTACGCTCGCATCGCGGTCAGGCGTCTGGGTCGTGGACGAGGCAGACCTGGCTTCGGAAATGCCCGTGCGTTACAAAACATGTTCGCCAAGATCCGCGAGCGTCAGACCGAGCGGGCCGAGAAGGAAAGAGGATCGGGAATACAGGTGGACGATTTCCTGCTGACCAAGGAAGATATGATTGGGCCCGATCCCTCCAAGATCTTGCCCAGTAGCGCGCCATGGACAAAGCTCCAGGGACTCATCGGCTTGGAGTCCGTCAAGGAATCGGTGCGGAACTTCTTTGCGCTTCTGGAAACCAACTATGAGAGAGAGCTTGTGGAGAAGGAGCCGATGCAGATGTCTCTGAACAGGGTATTCCTCGGCTCACCAGGAACGGGCAAGACGTCGGTCGCCAAGCTGTACGGTCAAATACTCTCGGACCTCGGCATGCTCAGCAACGGAGAAGGCGAGTAATATCTCTCCCATACTGTATCGTGTTGGTCTGACGCATCCTTCCAGTGGTTGTCAAGAATCCCGCCGACTTCATCGGAGCTCACCTGGGCCAATCAGAGCAGAATACAAAGTCGATCCTCGAGAGTACACGTGGTAAAGTGCTCGTCATTGACGAGGTTAGTCGACTCGGTACTTGAACGAACATACCCACTGACTAGTACCTCAGGCGTACATGTTGTATGGCGGCAAGAGTACAACAGATCCATACAAGACATCGGTCATTGATACTATGGTTGCTGAGATCCAAAGCGTCCCGGGGGAAGACCGCTGTGTCCTTCTGCTCGGTTACAAAGATCAAATGGAGGAAATGTTCCAGGTGAGTTGAGAATGTAATCAACTTCTACAAGGAACCTCACGAAACGTGTGATAGAATGTCAACCCTGGGCTTGCTCGTCGATTCGCGATAGAGAATGCCTTCAACTTCGATGACTTTACGGAACCCCAGCTCATGAAGATTCTCGAATACAAGCTCAAAGAACAGGATTTGTCCGCCACTGACGAAGCCAAGCAGGTTGCTGGAGAGCTTTTAAGCCGACTAAAGAATAGACCAAACTTTGGCAACGCTGGAGAAGTCGAAAATGTGTTGGGGCAGGCGAAAGCTCGGTATCAGAAGCGGATGGCCTCCGTGCCAGCGTCCCAAAGGATGGATGTGATATTCGATCCACAAGACTTTGATCCTGATTTCAACCGGAGTCAAGGCGCGTCCACGAACCTTGCTAAGATGTTCGCGGATGTCGTGGGTTGCGAAGAGGTGATACGCAAACTTGACGGATATCAGAAGATCGCGCAAGCTATGAAAGGGAAAGGCCTTGATATGCGTACCCAGATACCGAGCAACTTTGTGTTCAAAGGGCCACCTGGTAAGCGATCGTTACTTGGTAATCATAAGCAGTGCTCATAGCGAATAGGAACTGGGAAGACAACTACCGCACGCAAGCTCGGTCGGGTATACTACGATATGGGTTTCCTATCATCCCCGGACGTCGTCGAATGCTCTGCAACTGACCTGGTCGGCCAGTACGTAGGGCAAACGGGACCCAAGACGAAGGGAGTGTTCGAGAAAGCCCTCGGAAAGGTACTCTTCATCGATGAAGCTTATCGCCTAAGCGAAGGTCATTTCGCGAAGGAGGCGATGGACGAAATTGTAGGGCTGATGACTCACGACCGGTTCATCAACAAGCTCGTCATCATCCTGGCAGGGTATGACAATGAGATGAACACTCTCCTTGCTGTCAATCCCGGCCTCTCCAGTCGTTTCTCCGAGGAGATCATCTTCCAGAACATGTCCTCGGAGCAATGTCTAGAGCTTCTTGACAAAGACCTGCAGAAGAACGAGATCGTTGTTCCTGAGCTCAGCGACAAGACGTCCTCAATGTATATCGTAATGGAAGGCATGATCGGCCAGATGTCAGCACTCCCGTCTTGGGGCAACGCACGCGACGTCAAGACGCTCGGAAAGAGAATGACCCAGAAGGCTTTTGCGAACTTGGCCAATGGCGGGGCTTCCCAGTCCCTTTCAGCTGACGAGGCCGTTATCGTTATGAAGGACACGTTGCAGGAACAACAAGCGCGGCAACGCATCGCACGCACAGCTGAACCATCCTCGCACTCGATCCCGATGGCCAGTATGAATGGCCCTGCTCCTCCACCCCCTTCAACGTCCACATCGACAAGTCAGGCATCTAAGCAAGCTCCTCCTCCACCCCCACCATCCTCTCCACCAAACGAGCCACCTGCGCAAGAACAACGCACGAAACGACAGCCACCTCCGAAGGCGTCGACTCAGGAGCAGACTCCGAACCACCCAGTTGCGCGCCGTGACCCCGGAGTGTCTGATGCTATCTGGAACCAATTGCAGGCAGACATCGCGGCGCAAGAGGCGGAGAAGAGAATGGCTGTAGAGGAAGAACGTCGACTTTCTGAGGAACTGCAAAAGGCCGAAAAGGAACAGCGGGCAGCAAAGACGCGTTCAGCGGCGCTGGAGCGTGCGAAGGTGGCAGCGAAGGACAACCTGGAGAAGCAGAAAGAGATCGAGCGTCAGCTTGAGGAGGCACGTCGCCGTGAAGCAGAAGTGAAGGCTGCGAGGGAGAGGGCTGCCGCCGCTCTTAGAAAGAAGCAGGAGGAGGAAAAGCAAAAGAGGCAGAAAGAGTTGGAAATGCAACGGAAGCTCGGCTTTATGGGTCTATGTCCCATGGGATTTCAGTGGGTGAGACAGGGAGGTGGGTACCGGTGTGCAGGAGGTAGTCATTTCATTTCGCATGGCCAACTTCAAGGTCAGGGGTACTAACACTGTCCGCTATGGACGAGGACGCTGCTATTACACATTGTTGTAGATTGTATTCGTTCGAACCACGAATGTGTGCTTCCCGTTACCCGTGACATAATACTAGCATCAGTTCACCAAGCCTTCAGACTGAGCTGAGCAGCTTGCTAATCAACGCCGGAGTAACTCACCTGCCCCGTCGTCCGAAGACCCTGTCTTCTGCTGAGCCCAGAGTCCGTTCGGCGAGATCCAACTCCAGGAGTCACTAGGCGTGATGCTTTGACAATGCCAGTCTCAAAGCAATCCTAGGTACAGAGGACGCTCGAGCTCAAGCTATTGCCACTGGCAGAAGAATGATGGAGGTGACGCCAACTGAGATTGCACTTCAAACAACACGTGGTCCATAGTAAGGTACAAACCTTCTTTGCCTCGTTGACTCAACGCGCAACTAATTTACTCCAGAATCAACGTCGTGGCACCCGTCACTGGATCAGCGCCAGCGCGCAAGGCTGTGACCACTGACCGCGTATATATTCAAGTTGTTGCGAAATTATTCACGTCTTTATGCAGACGATATTACCAACTTTAAATTTGCAAGCATCCAGTGAGCCTGTGGCAGCAGCAGCGATACAACAGACTCCTCCCTCGTTTTCCGTTCCCACCTCAAACTCTCCAGTTCAGCGCTGTTCAGCGTTGTAAGGTGGCGTACAGCCTCGTACCGAAACATTCGCTGTCAGTCAGGCTCATGACATGATGCCTGTCAACTGTCATTCATACTGTCACATCTCCTTGGTAACCTACTTTCGGGGCTACAGTATGTGTTCGGAGGAGCAGACTGTAGTCTGTAGTCACTGTACTACAGTATGTAGCACCGTTCTAGCACCATTCCCTGGAAACAGCCCCTGCTAACACCAGGAACGCCACTGTCAGTCTTGTCCCAAAATATTGAATTCATGAATCGCGCAAGGGGTCATATGAAACATATTACGTTACAATACTGCACCACCCGCAGCTCGACAGAATTGGACAGCTGCCGGCGACCAACGCCTTCGGTGACAATTGTTTCGAGATCCACTTCTCATGATCGATACTGATATATAGTCTCCCCCGTCACTCGCCAGACAATCCAGAACGATGTCGCTGCCCACAGGGACGCTAGTCCAGAATCCTTCACTTTTGGCTGCCGTTGCGGCGGTCGTCATTGTCGGCTGGTATGCAAGACGACATTCCGGCTCGAAGAATGGACTTCCACTCCCCCCTGGTCCCACTCCCGGATGGTTCTGGGAGAGTTTTGTGCCACTGAAGAAGTGAGACTTGAATAGCACTTGCTATTCGAGCTGAGCTGAGCTGACTATCACTTTAGCATGGGTTTTGTCGTTGATGAGTTGGTTAAGCAACATGGTCCCGTAATTACCATCCAACTGGGAGGCCAAAATATGGTCATCATCGGACGCGTCGAGGTAGGATAGAGGGCTTCTCCTTGTACTCTGGGTCGCTGATTGACCTGCCTCATTTAGGCCGCGACTGAAATCATGGAGAAGGAAGGCTCCGCACTCGTAGACCGTCCTTCCATGATTGCAGCCGATGAACTGCTATCTGACGGCAAACGCCTTGTGCTCGTAGGCAGCGGTGACATGTTCCGACGACTCAGGAAGGCAGCCCACACACATCTTCAGGCCAAGGTGGTAGAAACTTACAAGGAAATCCAATTCGACAATGGGAAGACTTTCATCCTCGATATCCTCAACGACCCGAAAAAGCACCAGAAACATGCCGAACGGTGAGTCTTGAGATCGAGTGTTGCAGAACTGACACGATGCTAACTGTGCGATGGACCTAGCTACACCACCTCTGTCGTCTTACGTGTCACGTATGGCAAGTCGAGTCCGACCTCCATCGACGATCCGGACTTCGTTGGCGTGCGCCAAGTTATCGAAGATTTCATGATAGCTCTACGTCCCGGTTCTTATCTGGTCGATCTTCTCCCTTGGCTGAGATACGTTCCTGGATACACAAGGACCCTGAGGAAGCAATATGAATACGCCCTCGAGTTCTACTTGACTCAACTCAACCGTGTGCGAAATGCAGTGGTAAGCAGCCATCGCCTTGTCCCATATCGTGGTTGACGGACGAGCAATGCCACAAGTCATCAAACGATGCTGGGCCGTCGTTCACTCAAACACTACTTGAAAAAGTCGACGACCACCAGTTATCCGTGGAGGAGATGTCTTTCCTTGCTGGACAATTGTTTGAAGCCGGATCAGACACGGTGAGCACGCACTGCATTAGCTACAACTATGATTGTGCTGAAGAGACGGCGTACAGACTGCTTGCGGTATCATGACCATGATCATGGCTGCAGCCAAATATCCTGAGGCTCAACGACGAGTTCAAGAGGAGTTGAATATGGTTGTTGGGATGGATAAACGTGAGTGCGCGGTTGTTAGATTGATCACCACATCGCCAACTGAGCCGTCAACGCAGTTCCAAGCTGGGATGACTGGGATGCCCTTCCACAGGTTCATGCGTTCATCGCTGAGGTATTGCGATGGAGACCCATTGCACCAAACGGTAAGCCATTTATGCGTTCTAACTAGGAAAGGTTGACACTGACTGCGGCCACTAGCCGTTCCTCACCGTGCAACGAGGGATATCATCTGGGTAACACATTTCTGTTTCAGCCCAGAGTTCGTTGACCATAACGATGATACGTTTCACAGAGAGGCTACTGTATTCCAGCTGGTACGACAGTGTTTGGGAACCTGTGGTGTGTACTCCCCCTGCATTAATCTACGTGAGGTGACTCACTTTTGTTCTACACGAAAACAGGGCTATAGGTCGAGACCCTGAGGTTTTCCCCGATCCCGAAAAATTCGACCCTCAACGCTGGATAGATAAAGATGGTAAGCTGAGGGACGACCTCCGTACTTACACGTTTGGATTCGGCCGAAGGTGTGTGATTTTTCGTATCCGATTCTCCCTTACAACTCACATCGAACACGCCACGCAGAGTTTGCCCGGGGATCCATCTCGCAAACCGCTCGTTATTTATCTCCCTATCCTTCCTCCTCTGGTCCTTCAAAATCGTTGAGCGTCCGGATGCGCCTGTTGATACGACTCCAGATACCGACAGTCCTGTGGTGCACCCCGCATACTTTGAAGTTGACTTTGTTCCCCGACTCGGAGAGGAACGTTTGAGGGAAATGATGAGCTTGTGAGCTTCGACTACCTTGTATCTCTGAAATGGGGTTTATCTATATACCAAACTTCTCTGCTGCGTTGTGGACGTGTACACACGGCCGGGTGGCCATGAATGCACTATATGTTTCTCCTTTCCTATCGACTCGAGCGAGTTTTCACAGTGGGAGGCAAGAACGCAGAAACGATTATGTCAGTGAATGCGCAGCCACGGTGCCTAATCCGAAATCGCGCAATTGTCGAAGACCGAAATACTGGGCTATCATCTTGCTTCCAATGCCATGTCAGCTCTTAGATCTTGAGCAAGTCAAGCTCTTGTCCCGGCTCAAGTTGAGAGTACCCGCGACGCCGATAGCTGATGCTCTGACGAGGTTTCTGGGAAGCCGGTGAGCATTACCATGATTTCTGGAATTGTCTTGAGTAACTTCCAAGGAGAAGACGGCTGGGCTTCCGACCGATATAGGGGACACATCTCTCACAAGTGCCGACATTCGACAAGTCTGGGAAACGAGCAGTTCCTTTCCTGCCCTGAAACTGCGGCAGGAATGGCAAATGTTGAATCTGCTTTCCTTGTTAAGGGTCTAAGCCCCGCAAGAATTGGGCTGCTGTGCCTTCCCCGAGATCTGTGACTTGACAGGACCACTCCCAGGTCAGCCTGGGGACCATGTCACATGGACGCGGGGAATCCCCCACATTTCACGTAAGGGGCCAGGGGTATCCCACACCCTATTGGAATATAAAATGTTCACGAGAGTACTCACAAGGTCTGGAAAGCCCGAGTTAGATCACCCCGCTCACCTTTACGACTGAAAATCCTGAACGTCGAACGGAAACGATGATGGCGAACTCCAAAGGCGTGGCGCTAGTGACAGGATCAGCTCGAGGCATCGGTCGCACCCTTGCCCTCCGATTGGCGAGCGACGGCTACGATGTCGGGTTGAACGACATCCAGGTGAACCATGATAAGCTTGAGGTGCTACGGCAAGACATCACGCGAGAGTACCCTGAACGCAGTGTCTGTGTCTTGGTGGCAGACGTGAGCGTTGAGGAGCAGGTCAAGGGCATGGTGGAGGGAGTGGTGAAGGCTTTGGGACGCCTTGATGTGGTAAGCAGAAGTCGACGATCGAGTCCGAGTCAGCCACTTGACATTTGCTCATCATGGCCGCGGCAGATGGTGGCCAATGCAGGCGTCGGAACGGTCAAGACTATTCTCGAAAGTGAGTTTTATTGTATCGCTGCTGGCTCTTGAGTCCAGGATGAATTACCAACCAATTACCAACACTACGAAATCTGAATAGTGACTGCTGAGGATTGGGACAAGGTACAAGCGGTCAACGGCCGAGGAACATTTCTCTGTTATAAATATGCAGCGTTGGAAATGATCGCTCGAGGGACTAAGGGGCGAATCATTGGTGCGAGCTCAGTCCTTGGCAAGCAAGGTGAGAATCCGTATTCGCCTCAGTAGAGTTGAACGACTGTCTTCTGCCACTCATTGAGAGTCTGGTTTCAAGGGGAGACTACTACCGTATTCGGTCTCCCGTCACCTTCGCTGACATTCATATTGTAGCGCAAGTGCTCCTTAGCGCTTACTGTGCATCCAAGTTTGCAGTTCGCGGGTTGACTCAGACAGCAGGTGCGAACGCGTCATATCCACTCTATGTCACGAATCAGGACTATCCGAACTCTGAATCCCTTAGCGCTCGAGTTTGGGAAATACGGGATCACCGTCAATGCATATGCCCCAGGTGCTATTGAGACTGCGATGCGTTCGTCGTTCGATTTCATTGTTTTTGATCGTGCCTGATGGATTGTGTGGGCCACAGTGGCTGGACTCCATCAGGCCGTGATCCAACATACCGGCGATGAAGGGGGCATCTATGAGCCGGTAACCCCCCGAAATGCAAAGGGCAACTGTTCATCGTTATGCTTATGTTGTATCAACAGATGAAGAAGATGTCAGCAGTCGGATACCTGGGACATACTCAAGATATTGCCGGTCTTGTGTCTTATTTGGCGTCTCCAGAGGCACACTTCATCACTGGTATGTACTGACATGCCGCTTGCCCAGAATGACAGTGCTTATTGTGTTCACAGGTCAAACGGTAATTGATGTTACGTTTCATCTGCGAAGACCTAGAATGATGAATCCCCTAGAAAGATTTCGATCAACGGCGGAACTTACTTTGACTAGATGGCTCGGGGCATCATTAAATCACTGGATCGCGATGGCTACCGGGGATCTGTATTCTGTACCACCTCTTCTAACATTAGGATCCATTATCTATCTTCACCCGTGGTGGTGTTGCAATGCCACACGTGTCCAGCAGGTCCGACGATAGACGAAGGTACATTTTAAACGTTTCCGACCACCTGGAGATGTGTAAAAGACAAGGATTTCACGAGAACTGCCGAGAGGAAAGCGGAGTCCACTGTGACAATTAAATACTACTCGCGGAGTTCAGCTCCTTGACATGGGAGACATCCGAGTCTAGTTCCAGTACTGCCAGTGTTGTATCGTACCAGGCTTGAACTTGTTCACAAAACTCTCTAAAGCTGGTTAACTTGATGCAAACAAGAAAAAGACGACCTCCTCGCCGCGCCCGGCCGGCCACTACCCAAAGCAAATTGCTAACGGCAACTACCTGGATGGGGATTTCCGCTCACCGATGTTTTCTGGGGCTTCAAGCGGACGATATCCTCTAAAATCCTCAGGCATAATGAACTGCAACATGGTTGACTTCAAGTTCAAGTTCGTTGTCCAATGGCTTTGTCGGATGATTATGGCTAACCCCAAATATGTATAGAATTTGATCCTGTGCCGGCCGTCACGCCGGTTGGACGCCCACAAAATGATCCACGGTTCAGTTACTCGTTCAAACTTCCCTTCATATTTGAGCGACTTTTTCACATTCTGCCTTTTCTACTCAGGCTGTCCATAGCACATGGATCGCAAACAACAACTAGACAAACGGTTTCGCGATATACTTCGTGGTTCTACCGCCCTCGATCGCAATCAACCGCTCTTCCTTGAAGGCCTTTGTATCCAAGAAGATCCATCGGCCTGCGTCAGCAAGATAGTCGAGAGTAAAGATCATGGGCTCGAATCACTCCAACGGGCTATGCGCCATGACATGAGCCTGAAGTTCATGAATGGCCTTGGTTCCAAGGTAATTGATTATCTCCTCCGTGCCAACGACGCAGGAGATATTCTGGATGCGGCCATCCTAGCCATAGTCGAACCTCCCATATTTTGGAACAAATTCTGCGGCGAGTTCGAGAAAGGCAATCTAGACAAGCCTGGAGAGTCTGCATTTGCACAACTCTTAGCTTATCTTTTGAGGATGGAAAATCGGGACACTTCCCGTTACCGCGACTGCGCGAAGAATCCATCCATCATCGACAAGCTCGTTGGTTCTGACCAGCCGGATGTCAGAGCGAATGCCCACCTTATCAAGGAGATCGTCTCCACCACCTCCACCGCCGCTATCTCTTCCATATCAGACAGTCCTGGCGGTCGCCACGACAACGACTTTTTCGACTTTCGCGATATATCCATTATCCCTACTGCAGATGAAGTCCAATGCACGAAACAAGCATTCTACAGGCACGCTTCGCTTCTAGACGATCCTGATGCAAAGCCGACACGTATTCCGGACTACCTGGACAACACGTTCCGACTCTTACGAGAGGACATGTTACACCAGCTGAAAGAAGAGCTTCAGCCCGTGCTTGCGAAGGAGGAAAAGGAGGGAAAGGAGGGAAATGGAAAGAAGCGGGAAAATAGGACCATGAAGGAAAAGAAGCGGGAAAAGACGGGGGGTCAGAAGAAGAAAGGCGGGATACGCGGAGTTGTCATCGAGGGGTTGCGGATGGTAGATGTGTTCACCCAAACAGGCGACCGCAAGACTCGGCATGGGATTATGCTCCAGTGTACCGAAGACCTCGGGATATTCAACCAGGTCGATGACAAGGAGCGAAAGACCTTCCTCAGCAAAGATCCACGCGGTTCAAAATTCCTCACGAACCAGTCTCTCGCTTGCCTCATCGTTGACGGACAACTCCTCACTTTGGGAACGATTCTGCGAGTAGAAGATTTGCTGGCGAAGAAGCCCCCCGTTGTCGTCATTCAGGTTTACGGAGAAGCAAGTACGACCAAGACACTTCTTCGACTGAACTCGGCCAAAGATGTCAAACTCATTCAAACGAACACCGCGATCTACGCCTTCGAACCCGTCCTCAGGGTGATGCAAAAGATGAAAGTTGTCCCTTTGGTGGAGGAGATACTGTTTTGGGAGAACGGAATTCCACTCGGAAGCCCACCAGTGGTCACGCCAGAGATCACTGTACCTCTCGCCCGAGACCCGTCGATGGATATTCAATCGATGTTTGGGACTCCATCCTCCATGAAACTTGATAGCAGTCAAGCGCTTTCTTTACTCGCTGGACTGAACCAGAGGGTTTCATTGATACAAGGTCCTCCTGGTACGTCTGGCACTGGTGCCGATCGTCTGACCCCGCACGATGACTAAATTATGGGTAGGAACTGGGAAGTCATTTATCGGGGCGCTCCTTGCCAAGGCCCTTCACGACTTCACCCAACAAACCATTCTTGTCGTCTGCTATACAAACCACGCCCTTGACCAGTTCCTCGAAGACTTGCTCAAAATAGGCATTCCGGACTCGAACATAATACGCCTCGGCGGTCGCCCTAACCCCGCGGTCGCGCATCTTAGTCTGCAGAGTCAGACCAGAGGGAAGCACAACCGCTCCAACGCAGAGTGGACCATCATCGACAGCTTGAAGTCGAGAGCGGAGTTTCTGCAGGAGCGGTTGGAGACCGCCTTTGAAGCCTTTCTCGCGTCCAAGATATCATTAGAAGACCTACTCACGTACATCGAGTTCGAGGACTCGGATTACTTCGATGCATTCCAAGTACCTGAGTCCACGGATGGGATGACTCGCGTGGGGAAGAAGGGGGAACCCATCGACTCCACGTATCTCATCTCTCGATGGTCACAAGGGCACAATGCCGGAATGTTTCGTCAGGAAGCAAATGTCCAGGCAGCGGAGAAAATATGGTCAATGCTAAATGTGCAGCGTCAACAGAAGCTAGATGAGTGGAAGTTGGGCGTCAACAAGTCTATGGTGGAGGATATCTGGAAGTCTGGGAGGGATTACGACGAGTGCCAGGACGACCTCTCACGCAAATTCGGGGAAGCCAGCGTAGAGCTACTCAAGCAGAAGCGCATTATAGGATGCACTACCACTGGCGCAGCTAAGTATACCGAAGACATCCGAGCTGCCGCCCCACAAGTGTTGCTCGTCGAGGAAGCGGGCGAGATTTTAGAGAGTCATGTCATCGCTGCGCTTGGGAGAGAGACCAAGCAAATGATACTTATCGGCGATCATAAGTATGTTACCATTGCCCCGTTTCGGCTTTGACTAATGATTTCTCGTAGGCAACTTCGACCGAGAGTGACCAAGTACGAACTCACAGTCGAGAACGGGCAGGGCTATGACCTCAATCGGTCTCTGTTTGAGCGTCTCGTCCTCAAGGGCTTTCCGCATATTACCCTCTCAGCCCAACATCGCATGCGTCCTGAGATATCCGCTCTCATCCGAGAGTTAACATATCCCGGACTCACTGATGCCCCCAAGACCAAGAACAGGGACAACATTCGTGGAATTCAGAGCAACGTCGTCTTCATGGACCACGAACATCCCGAAGAGGATGAGAAGCGTATCTCCGACCGCGGGGATGGCGGATCCTCAACTTCGAAGCAAAACCAATTCGAGGTGGAGATGGTCATGAAAATTATCCACTACCTTATTCAACAGGGCTACAAAAGCGAGAACATCGTCATTCTCACACCGTATCTGGGCCAATTGACCTTGCTCCGTGACGCGATCAAGAAGGATGCTGAAGCCGTTATGAACGATCTGGATGCAAGCGAGCTTTCTCGCGCTGGACTGCTATCACCTTCGACGCAAAAGTCTCACAAACTGCGTATCCGACTGGCTTCAATTGGTGCGTCCAATTCCTATACGTCATCGGTTGGGTAGAACTTATCTCACACGACTCGCCTAGACAACTATCAAGGCGAGGAGAGCGACATCGTCGTTGCGAGTTTGACCAGATCTAACTCTAAAGGCGACATCGGATTCATGAGGTCTCCAGAACGTCTCAACGTCCTTATCTCGCGCGCGCGAGATGGTCTCATTCTGGTTGGCAACTCTCGAACCTTCCAAGCATCGAAATCGGGAGCGGAGCTGTGGACGAAGTTCATCCGCCTCTTACGCAACGCTGGCCATATCTACGATGGATTCCCAATCAAGTGCGAACGGCACCCAACGGTGACTGCATTGATCAAGTCTCCCGCCCAGTTCAAGGACTTGGCTCCTGATGGCGGATGCACGGCACCATGGTAAGCCACCCCATTTTTTTTACTCTTTCTTGGTTCTCGTGCTCATGGTCGTGGTCGCAGTGGTGTGCTACTCAACTGCAACATCCATACGTGTTCCAAACGATGTCATCCACTCCGCCTTGGACCCGGTCAGCCGGACATCCACAGTACGATAGTCTGCAGCCACCCCTTCAGCGCGAAATGCCCCGCGGATAAACATATGATGAAGTGGAAATGTCATCATGCAATACCCGTCAAATGCTCCACTTGCGATAAAGAGGATAAACGTTTGGAGAAGCAGGCCAAACTAGACCTCGAGGCCCAGGAGCAGCGCGAGGCCGCGCAACGCCAGCATGAGGTAGAGATGACCGAGCTGGAGGCCAAGCTGGAGTTCGAGAGGCAGGCAATGGGTGATATCCAAGCCGCCAAGGACAGAGAAGACGAGAAACGCCGGAAGATGAAGGAGATCGAAGATGCGAAGAAACAGGCTAAGATGGCTGCGAAACAGGCTGTCGGCGCCACAGGCGCAGCCTCTAACCAAGCGAACCCCGTTTCGCCACAGTCTACTCCCTCGTCTCAAGGCCAACCTCAGGGCAATACCAATGATACCCCCAGTTCATCGCAGAGCCCCTCTAACGCACCGACTTCCTTGCGTCCCTCTGTATCCTCTCCTTCCCGAGACAAGTGGGAACATCAGAAACGTGTGGAAGGCGTACAGAACGATGCTATCGACAAGATTATGGACCTGACTGGGCTCGAAGAAGTCAAGGAACAAATCCTGCGGATTAAAGCGAAGATCGACACGATGAAGCGTCAAGGTGTCCCCCTAGACAAGGAACGTCTCAACTTGGTATTGCTCGGCAACCCAGGGACAGGTCAGTTATCTGTCCCTTAATCACTCAGTCCTTAATCACTCAGTCCTTAATCCCTCTCGACCAGGTAAAACCACGGTCGCGAGGCTATACGCCCAATTCCTGGAATCCATCCAGGTGCTACCCGGAGACGCCTTCCTAGAGACCACTGGTTCCAAGCTGGCATACGAAGGGGTGAAGGGGGCTCAGACACTTATCGACCAGGCGCTCACAGTTGGTGGTGGAGCCATATTCATCGACGAAGCCTACCAACTCACGACCGAAAGCACTGGACGTCAAGTGCTCGACTTTCTCTTGGCCGAGATGGAGAACCGGGTCGGAAAGCTCGTTTTCATCCTGGCGGGTTACAACAAGCAAATGGAGCAGTTCTTTGAGCACAACCCAGGGTTGCCGAGTCGTGTACCCTACAAATTGCAGTTCGCCGATTACACGGATGTCGAGCTCTTGACTATGCTCGAGGACTTGATCCTCAAGCGATACCAGGGCAAGATGGCAGTCGAGGATGGTATACGTGGTCTGTACATCCGAATCGCTGTCAGGCGTCTTGGTCGAGGACGAGGTGTACCTGGATTCGGAAACGCTCGTGCGTTGCAGAATATGTTTTCAAAGGTCTGTGAACGCCAAGCAGAACGCGTCGAGAAGGCTCGCCGAGCTGGAGCTCCAGCGAATGACTTCTTCACGACCAAAGAAGATCTCATCGGACCCGACCCCTCACAAGTACTCTCCAGCAATGCTACATGGACGGAACTCCAAGGACTCATCGGTCTCGACTCTGTCAAGGAGTCTGTGCGCAATTTCTTCGAGCTTGTCAAGACCAATTACCATCGGGAACTGGAAGAGAAGGAGCCACTCCAGATGTCGCTGAATCGAGTGTTCCTTGGCTCTCCTGGCACAGGAAAGACGAGCGTTGCAAAGTTATATGGACAGGTACTCGTCGATCTGGGTCTTCTGAGCAACGGGGAAGGCAAGCGGTCAACTTTGGTATGGCGTGGTCTTCCTCGGAGCTGAAACATTGTTCCTTCAGTCGTCGTGAAGAATCCATCTGATTTCGTCGGTGCATACCTAGGACATTCGGAGAAGAATACCAAGGCGATTTTGGACAGCACACGCGGGAAGGTGCTCGTCATCGACGAGGTATGCAACTTAGCTATTTCAGAGAATTCGATCGTTGACGCCAGTCTAGGCGTACATGCTGTATAGTCCTACGAGTTCCGGACAAGACTCGTTCAAAACTACGGTCATCGATACTATCGTCGCTGAAATCCAGAGCGTACCTGGTGAAGATCGTTGTGTCCTCCTTCTTGGTTATACAGAACAGATGCAGGAAATGTTCCAGGTTTGTGACTCCTGCTATTCGCCATGAGTTCGTGGTTTGAGTACTGACAACCTATGTATTAGAATGTCAACCCCGGGCTAGCCCGTCGTTTTGCAATCGAAAATGCTTTCAACTTCGAAGACTTCACCGAATCACAGCTCATGGAGATTTTCAACCACAAGCTCAAGAAGCAGGATCTTGCTGCTACCGACGATGCCAAGCAGGTCGCCAGCGATCTCCTGAGCCGTATGAAAGACCGTCCCAACTTTGGGAATGGAGGCGAAGTTGAGAACTTGCTGGGACGTGCCAAGGACCGATACCAGAAGCGGATGTCGTCCGTACCGCCTCATCAACGGTCTGACGTCGTCTTTGAACCCCAGGACATCGATCCCGACTACAACCGGGGTCAAAACGCGTCCGCCAACCTAGCGAAACTGTTTGAGGATGTGGTTGGCTGCGATGAAGTCATACAAAAGCTTGACAGATACCAGAAGATCGCGCAGACTATGAAAGCTCAAGGACTCGATATGCGCACCCAAATTCCATGCAACTTTATCTTCAAGGGACCTCCTGGTGAGTACGAGTACACGCCGCTTGTTTGTGACGACAACCCATAACCTTATGATCCAGGTACGGGGAAAACCACGACTGCCAAGAAGCTCGGTCAGGTTTACTATGATATGGGCTTCCTCGCTTCTGCTGAAGTCCTCGAATGCTCTGCATCTGATCTGGTTGGCCAGTATGTTGGGCAAACGGGACCCAAGACTCGGAAACTTTTTGAGAAGGCCGTTGGAAAAGTACTATTCATCGATGAGGCATATCGCCTCAGTCAGGGGCATTTCGCTAAGGAGGCGATGGATGAGATGGTCGACATCATGACCAAGGATAAATTCAAAGACAAACTGGTCATCATCCTGGCTGGATACGACGACGAAATGAACAAGCTCCTCGGTGTCAACCCTGGCCTCGCGAGTCGCTTCTCCGAGGAAATACACTTCCAGAACATGACTCTGAGTCAGTGTCTTGTTCTCCTCGACAAAGATCTTCGCAAGAGCAATATCATCGTTCCCGAGCTAGCTGATGCGAACTCGCCAAGATACCAAGAAATGCGAAACATCATCTACCGGATGTCGATCCTTTCGTCCTGGGGAAATGCTCGTGATATCAAGACGCTGGGGAAACGCATGTTGCAGCAAGCATATGCGAATGCCTCCACTGGAGGTGCAGCGACTCTTGCCGTCGAAGAGGCGTTGGATGTCACGAAATCAATGCTCCAGGAGCAACGTGCACGACTTGGAGTTCCTAGTACCCGCCCCCAGAACTCGTCCCCTCCACCAATGGCAAGCTCCAGTGGTCCCCCTCCTCCACCCCCTCCCACGTCGTCTTCGTCAGCCTCTCAGTCATCAAAGCCTCCTCCACCTCCACCCCCACCCCCGCCTTCATCAAATGCGTCGAGACCCCCTCCACCCCCTCCGCCGCCATCATCAAACGCGTCGAGACCCCCTCCACCCCCGCCTCCACCTTCATCAAACGCGTCGAGATTCCCTCCACCTCCACCTCCGCCTTCATCAAACTCGCCGAAGACTACAAGCTCACTTCCGCAGGTTGCGAATGTCGCTTCGCAGGTGCAACGAGATGCAGGGGTCTCAGACGAAGTTTGGGACCAATTGCAAGCCGACAAGCGTGCTGCGGAGGAGGAAAAGCAACGAGCTAAAGAAGAAGAATCCAGGCTTCAGCGAGAATTTAACAAGGCTCGTGAGGAAGAGAAACGCGCGGAAAAACGCGCCAAGGAGCGTGCTGCAGCGCTCGAGCGTGCGAAGGCGGCTGCCGACAAAGCGAAACAAGAAGAGCTTCAGCGTCAACTGGAGGCAGAGCAGAGGCGCAAGGCAGAGCTTAAAGCTGCTCGTGAACGAGCGATGGAAACGCTGAAACGAAAGCAGCGAGAGGAAGTTATGAAGCAGAACAGGGAGAAGGAAATGCAGCGTAAGCTGCAACACTCGGGATGCTGCCCCATGGGATACCAATGGGTGAGGCAATCGTACGGATGGAGATGTGCGGGGGGCTCCCACTTCGTCGGGGATCACCAGCTTGGCAATATCTGATCATCCTACCCCTTCATTACACACTTGGCAGTCTACAAATGTGGGGGAACTTCATTCCTTGTGATGACTTTCAAGTTGTCGATGAAACTGTACGTAGTATTTTCCAAGTGTATCGAGCATAGACAGAACCCGAATAACAAATCCGATCCATGTTTCCATATGTAACGTTTGTATGATTCGAGCGGGACATTGCAATAAGTCGGGTGAATCGTCGATGCACACTCCCTGGCAAAATGGTGTCAATGCCATCATGGGATTTCATCCATTTCAATTCTCTTTCCTGGTTGACATATAGTTCGGACTGGGTGGCTGGATTTCACGAGCGTTCCTGCAAGCCGTACTTCTATAGTACTATTTCCGGAGGAAGGGTTAAGGTACATACTATGAATCTAATTCTGACTTGGTGGCAGATCACCATAATGATTGATATACTTACCACCTGGTATCCCCTGGCTCTATTGGTCGCGCGATGATTGAGCCTTCGTCTCTGCAAGAAAAACCTTGATCGGGGCCCCGTGTTCGTCATTGAATCGAAGTTGATACCACATGCGTCATTGCTTCTATTGCCTGTGGACACCTAGTATTTGTCGACGAAGTAAGTCAGCGGCACAAGTCTGCATGTAGTGCTGCTCTTTGCTATGTTATCCAGCTTTGGTTTTGGCTGCAGAATGTCCAGTCTGTCAGCATCAGTGTCGCCGTGACAAGCTCATGTGACGGTTCTGGGGCCCACGCGTCCGACGGCTACTACAAGTAGAGTTGAATAGTGCACTCAAAACGGTATCTCTCAACGGAAGGCAAACGTCACATCGTGGAACGAACGTTGAGTCGACTCGGAGCGCAGTGAACACATACAACCCGGCAAGCCAGAGGAAGGAACCAGCGAATCACAGCTAGCGTTCCGGAGACGTGTTATGTGCCTGTTGAACGTCATCATTGACAGCGATGACCTCCCGACCAATGGTATTAAGCCTGAATGAACCCATCCGTTTCAGGACCATCGGCTCCAAGGAAGGATCTTACCCCAGAGACTCTGTGACAAAGTTGCAAGTACGTCTCCGAAATAGCGGATCTGTGGAATTCATGCACATCCGAATCATCCAGCCTCGCCGGGAGGTGAGGGAATCTAACATCCGGTCGCGTATAAAATACTCCCTATATAAGAGTACTGATACCCCTATGCCGATTGTGAGCTCTCAGGAAACTGAGTCCCCCTTCTACCCGATACTTACCCAGACGAAGCAAACCTAATGATGTTCAAAGGAATCTCTCACCTCTCTGTCGAAAATCAGGAGAATCAGGGGCAATACCACCCACACACCAGTCGTGAGGAAATACCAATCTTGCGTTCCGCGTCGCCTCACCCTGGTGAGAGGATCCGCACCTTCGGTCTACCGGTACTAACACAAGATTTCAGTG
The DNA here is from genome assembly GCA_038093975.1 of Chalciporus piperatus. Classification (NCBI taxonomy): domain Eukaryota; kingdom Fungi; phylum Basidiomycota; class Agaricomycetes; order Boletales; family Boletaceae; genus Chalciporus; species Chalciporus piperatus. The sequence continues at coordinate 70,192 of JBBPTG010000072.1, forward strand.
GTTCTCCAAGCTTGATTATATGCCTTATACGAGCAATCGAGGAAGATCCTCGCTTTCATGATCTTTGGTTATGTTTGTGAAATTGCGGCTATGTCAACGATTACAGGCCTCGTCGACGTAGATCTATTGAGAAGGTACAAAGTCTTACGGATGTGCGGCCCGAATAGGACATACGTTTTGAATAGCGTTGAGAGCGGGATTGAGTAAAGTTGCCCCGAATATGAAGCAGTTGATTGGGGAAGAAGTGGGCCACCAACTTGAAGGGCGGGGCTGTGGCTTACCACCTTCATCTCTGCTCCTCGGAAGAGCGACTTGATGTCATTTAGCCGATGGCAACGTGCAGATGGGCCAGCAGCCTGGTGATAAGAAAACGTTTTGGACACACCGTCATGAAACGATTCGAATAACTCGAGGAGAGTGGCGGGCGGAACGAGGAGGTAGGCTGTCTGCCAACATCCTCTACAATTTTTAGATCGGGAATTATTCATATCCGGCGTGACGGACCGTACAAAGTCTGCTATTGGTAACGCCAAAATGCAGCCAGGCGGCGGGTTCGGCAGGTTTCAGCATGTTGTGGGTGGTTGGTTCCAACGTTTCGGAAGGCTGTGTCATGTGTCCAAATAGTCCAATGGAAGCTTGGCAGCAGGCCACAGAAGGCCACAGAATGCGGGAGTGGCGAATTGAGGCCACATGGTCGAATCATGCGGGAAATGCAATGAATTACCCCAGAGTGTCGCATCACTTTGTATCCAGGCGCTAAGTTTAGAGACGCCAGCTGAGAGACATGGGCGTCTACTCGCAAGGGAAGTTGGCCGCCCCATACGGCGGTTTCATAAAATGCGGACCTTGTAACTTGCATTGGGATGCCGTGTACTCGCTGTCAAAATTGACTACTGTGGACACACCAGGCGAGGTGCTGGGAGGCCACTCACCAATTTCTGCCGCCAGCCACCAGGTACCAGCCGCAACCCGGTGCTAATAGCATCAGCATCCAGCCGCCATCACCGAAACACATGTACAGCACTATCCCCGTGTAGGTTTTTCGGGACGTCTCTCAGGTCAACAACGTGAGCCAAGCAGTTCCTGCTCCGCTCAAAAACCGCCGAAAAACCCCATAAATTTGCTCGGCGACCGACTGCTTTGGCAAGGTGGTCCCATCCTTCCGTTGTGTATGATGTTCGTATATTCTGTTCTGAATGCTTCCTTCCGTGTGCTAATGGTGACTTTGTAGATTGCTGTGGCGGCGGTTTTTCCTTTTCACGACTCATGCATAGATGTTTCACGATCGACGAAATCTTAACGATCATTTTTCAACATGCCTTTATAATCTCGAAGCCAGATCTCAAATCACGAGAGTCCCGTGACCGTCGTACTCTTGCGAGGCTCGCAAGAACCTCCCACTACTTCCTCGAGCCTGCTCTCAACGTACTTTACCACGAGATCAGTGACCTGCTATGTCTCATCCGGTGTATGCCCGATGATTTATGGGTGGTCAACGGGAAGCAGTTGGTTCGTTTTATATCCTATGGTGACTCGTGAATGAACGTGCTAAGGCACAGACATTCTCCAGTCCTTCAAACGTCCAATGCTCCAGTCTGACTGGGACATTTTTCTCCGCTATGCCCGGCGAGTACGGAGTCTCGAATTCGACCGTCGATGTCTTACCACTACGCACGAGAATGTCTATACGACACTCGCTCACCCGCCAACTTCCGCCGTCATGTTCCCAAAACTGCGGCATTTCCGATGCGGCGAGTATCGACCCGAGGCCATCCCGTTCCTACTTCACCTTCTACAGCCCACCGTCGTCCATGTCGTTATCGATAACCTCATGTCAAACCCCCTCACTGCTCGCCTTCTTCCTGAACTCCCTTCCCGATGTCCACGTGTAAGGCAACTCATGGCCTTCCGTAACATTGTCTTCCAAAGAGGTGATCGCGTCTTGGAAGGGTTCACGGACGTTCTCTGCCAACTCAAAGAGCTCGAAGCTCTACGCTGCGCGGAGCTACCAGACAAGGGCGTCGTGCATCTCTCCCAACTCCCCAAACTGAAGACCCTTCGCATGGACTTACGCCTCATCTCCCTGGGTAATCTCGAATCCTCTTTCGGCGATATATGCTTCCCGGTCCTCCGAGAAGCTTTGCTCTCTGCGCCCACCATGTCTCATTCTTTGCGGTTCTTGAAATTCATCCAATCCACGTCGGTTGATACAATCAATCTCAATGTCGACGACGAAACCTGCGCTGCCGATTATAGATCCATTTTTAGTTCATGGGCCTCTAATCCCTCTTATCACAACCTTTCCGTCATCGAGATTTCCGAGATGCAAGTATGGAGAGACTATGACGAAAAGCACATCATCGATATCGCCACCCTTCGCCCACTGTTTCAGCTCAAACGTCTCACGTGTCTCAGATTGGAAACCCTATGCACATTCGATCTTGACAATGCCGCGATGCAGGAGATAGCAGCCGCCTGGCCACTTCTCGAAACCTTGGACCTCGCTGTCCGCGAATGCGGATGGGAGATCCCTTCCAAGGTGACCCTTCAAGGATTGATACCGCTCCTCCGGAATTGTCCAAACCTTGCTCTCTTGGGAGTTGTCGTCGATGCGACAGTCCTGCCTGCCACCTCAAGGAAACTCCCAGGTGCTGGCGTGCAGAATACATCCCTGGACTCTCTGTGGCTCGCCGACTCGAAAATCACTCGTCCATCGCTCGTCGCTGCCTTCTTGTCCGCCGTCGCTCCCAACATCGAACAGATCATGTCCTGGAACACACCTTTGTTGAGCGGCAGGGATGGGAAAGACAAGTATCAGAAGCGATGGAGAGAAGTGGAGAGGCTGGTGCGTGATTTTTCTCTCGTACGGAAGCAGGAACGGGAGTGGGCAAGTCGCTGGAACGGGGATGGAACCGATGTCGTCGTGGACAAGGACGGCGACGACGAAAAGGTGCTGACTTGGGACTCCGAACCTGAGCCGCCCACCGACTGTGAAGAGGAAGATGATTTTGAATATTGTTGTCTCACAGATGTAGTATAGCCATCTCATTCTCTTGCCTCTTTGATTCGTTTTCGTTCCTAACACCCCTTTGTGTTTTGTGACTCGTGTTTTGGTCTCTGTGGTCTGTTCCGGTATACGACTGTACATGCTGTACATGATGCATGATGTGTTATCCCAGTCCGTCGTGTTCATGAGTGTGATCGATTCACTGACAAGCTTTGCAAGCCAGGTTCCCGAGCGAGTCCGCCAAGAACCATTGAAAACCAACTTACCATCCGAGTCACGCGTTCTTCCCATGAGTATGTCGGTCTCTCAATGGCTATTCTGGCACAAGCTAATCGAAACACATCTACTGAGCTACAACAACCAGCAGAAATAATCTACAAGAATACAACAACACGAAGCCAGTTCATGGGATCTAGCTACTTCTACACTCTAATCTTCAAAACGTCCGCCGTGGCAATACCTAATCGGCTGCAATGTCCACTGGCAACGACCCCCTCACGAACGATCTAGGCATACCCAAAGGACTCGACGTACAGCGTCACGCTCGGTCCACCGCGCAAGATACTGTCCGGTCCCGAAACAGGAAACCTCAACGCACGACGAGCCGACTTTGCAAGACTTTGAGACCCGCATACTGTACGTCACCAGGATTAGCCCGACGACCTCGCGAATGGAATACTAGGAGAGTAGGACGAAGACGTACCACTGACAGACATCCTTCCGACCGCTCCTTGCACCTCCTCGCTGAGGATCGACTTCAAGTCCGGCCTTCCGTCCTCCATCGAGATACAAGGTGGAATAAGCCCTTCCGCGGCGTGTTCCTTGATAGGTGTTGGTTCCAGGAACATGGAATCGCTCTCGCTAGATGGGATCCTGCCCTTGGTAGCGAAGATTCTGATCACGACATCTAATGAACGCGGAGCGAGCGAGTTGGCTTGAACGAGCGTATCAGCAATCCAGTTGATGTGACCTAGTATAGTTTGACGTGGATTAGGAAATGGAAATAGAAATAGACATGCTTCCTTGCTTACTCGCGTCGCGGACAGCCCAGATGAACACCACCCGACGGCAGTTACTGCTCCTCTCTCGGGCTGCTCTGGAAATACAATCAGCTTTCGAGATCGTGCGAGGATGGAAAATCACCTACTCTATGATGCTAAGGAACACTGGAAGCGTGTACGTGACACCAGATCCGCCTATCGACACGTGTCAGCGCATCCGAGCTCACCAATGAAGTACCAACTCACCCGCAATCAGAATGGACGTATCGTACGCTCCCAAATCTGGTGAAGGTCCATATGGGCCATCGACGAGAACCTTGATGCTCTCGTGTTCCTCCGCTGCCTCTTTCAAACGCTTCGTAAACCCCCCTCGGACGTTGATAAGGAACACGAGCTCCTTCCAGCCATCATAACCACCCGTCCTTCTCATCCCTTCACCCTTCGGCTTAAACAAAACAGAGTCGACGGTCGAGATGGAGAACGGGTGCGTTTCGATCGGAACTGTCGACACGGAGGGCATGATGAGGTACGCCGTCTGTCCCGGAGACCATTGGAAATGGGGAGGGCGACGCACGCTCACGCGGACAAAGTCATCGGAGAGAAGTTCGGTGGTTGCGTGGAGCAACCGATCGCGTCCACCGAACCCAAAGTACAAGTGGTTATGTACCACGAGTCGAACGAGTCGCATAAATCGATCGAGCGCCCAGAACATAAAACAGGGCCAGATCCAGTACGAAACGCTGTATAGACATATCATTACGAATCGTCGCTCGGTTGGAGATAGATCGCTTACTGGGAATGCTTCGTATGAAAGTACGCGCCTAACAAAAAGATACTGACCAGGTGAGATAGGGGAAATCTTTCAGCGGAATGTCGCTTACAATACCAAGACGAAATGGGAATAAAAAAAGACCTCATAGACCAGGGCGCGAACTGCTCGGACGGATATGATGCATAAGATACCCAGGGAGACCGCGGCTGTGATTCCCATCATGAGCCACGTCTCCTGTAAATCTGCGCGAAGCCTAGGAAAGGAGGTCAAAGGATGTCTATTACGCCAGGAGGATCGACGTACAACTGCAGGGTGTATATTTCTCTTCCGACATGGATCAGCAGCAATCCGAAACAGGCTCGTGCTGAGACACGGTGAAAGAAGTTGAGCTACGGAATTAATAAGTCTAGATAAGCAATGACAGCACTGGTAAATGCACCTTCTCGTAACTGATGCCGGTCACGACTGCGGGTGGAGTTCAATGGTGAGCACTTGACGCAGCAGAATAACCACGTACGAGACACGATATTATTTTTGGTACCAAGGGCTGTAACGAGAGGGAACTGGCTCGCAGCAACGACGCCTGCACGGCCACCCCAAAGAGGGATTGTAAGGCCTTCGGTTTCCATATCTGTGTCTATGAACGCGCGTGATAAGCTGCATGATACTCGGGAAGATAAGGTTATTTAGTTGACTCACTATTTATGAATGTCAACGTAAGGAGGAAGAGGACATATAGGAGTGCAAGGAAAACCTCTGCCAGTTTGAGCTCGTATGAGCCCAATTCGACTGTGTAACGGAAGGCAATGACTCTGAAGACGTTAACCGCCGCGATTGGGACGCGTTTAAGAGACCATCCGTTGCTTGGGCGAGCGGGCGGGGATGTTGCCTCTTCGTCGCGACTCCCGCGTACACGACGGCGTTTGACAAGTTTGGAATGCAAGACGGAACCCCACTGGAAGAGACCGACGATGAAGAAGAAGATAGAGAGGCAGAACCACGCTGCCTCTGGATACATTTCGAACGTTGACAAGCCCATATCGCTCGTTGAGGAAGATGCCGTGGTGGTTGGAGGGGAGAAAATCTTTGTCGAAGTTGGTATTCACGGTCACCCTGATATATAGAATTCATACTGAGTGTCGCCGTATTGGAGGGAGAGCAACACATTGCCGATTCTGATTCACCACGACCAGCAGCCTACTAAGATGGGCGTTAATTTGAACATCTGTCGCGGAGATCGACACAGCGGACTGGTAAGGGTCCGTCCGACGCGATCAACAACAAAAGTCCCGCTTTGCAAATCTGTGCGGGGAATCGATTGGACAACATATTGACTTTTCTTCTCGTCTGTTCTTGGACTCATTTGTCTAGTTGTTGTTCGTCGCCTCGATTTTGTCGAATCGCCTTCCGAGTGAGTGATGAATCGAGCGATCAGGCTGTCGACTTAGTACCTTGAGAATTACATAAGCCGGTCCTAGCTGGCGAGCGCAGCAGTAGGACAAACGCTCATTCACCAGCCCGCAGCCCGCAGCTCGCAGGCCAGCTCATACGATAATTCTCCTCCTTTGAGGTGAAGCTTGAGAAAATGGGGACATTCCACTAGCGCCCCTCAAAAAAAAGGCTTAGGAAGACGCATGTATAATCCATACACGATTAGGCTCGGCTCGGACCCAAGCCGTTTCGCAGCAGACCTCGAGACGGCAGGACTTGCAGGGCGATTTACCTTTCATGGGAACTATCTAGCTTCGACGCACACAGGGAATCTTCTTCCCGTTTTAGGCCAACCGTGTGGTCGCCTTCGACCGAGCGTTGCATTGTTGTAGTACTTCGAGGTTAACGTTCAGCACGAGTCAAAGAAGGCCTCGCTCCCAAGATACCGATCGGGTGGGTGTGTTCAAGACCACTGTCGTAAGGCATTTGATCGTCCAAGGCTCCAAATCCGGTGCGGAGTCTCTGTCAGAGGTCGGTTACCATAAAATTGCCTCGTACACGATCTTATAGCCCCTGCGAGAGAACAGGATGCGCCGAACAAGATGAGTCTTCTATTAGAAGATCCCTAAAATAGCACGGCGACAGACTTGCGTGAAAATCAACAAGTAATCGCGAAAAGGAGTGTATAACACAGTCTGGATGTGTTCCAATACCACAGAAACCGTTCAATAGGCTGAGGAGGGCCACTCAGTGTGCGAATACAACTGACTGCCCCCGGGCAGACTGGCACTTGCGCCAGTACTTAGATCATTTGTGTTCAACTCCACCGTTGTAAGGCATTGTGTACTCCTGGGAGGTGGTGTAGTGAAGTCATCGTCCGAGGAACTCTCCGACTCGGACGGGAGCTCCCCGTCAGGTGAACTCAAAATTACGCGGTACGCGTACGTGACGACGACGAGCAAGTTGCAGACAATCAGTGATATTAGCAGCTATGTAGTCAATCAGCTATCTGTGAGGGTGACAGCCTGGACTCTTACCTCTAAAACGAAAAGAATCTCTTGAGTAACCCTAGCATCAACCACCTGAGCAATAGTATGAGCCAGCGATATGATCGACAGGACCGAACTCGATGAGAATATGGAGATGATCATTCTACGCTGTCGTCGGGGAAGCTTCACTCTCCACAGAAGCTTCAGAGAAAGGATAACGAGCGTTGCGTCGGAAAGACAATCAGCTGTTGCGAAAGTAGTAAGCATGTGAATCGAAGAAGGGTTATGAAGTACTTACTTGTCACTTCAGTGACGGATATATAGTGTGGCATGAAACACGCAGGATAGCCCAACGACATTTTCGTGTGGGATGCACACCAACACGACTTCATAACAATCAAGGCAACCCAGAAAGCGATGAAACAGGCGGCGATAACCTGCGCAATCAGCCGAAACGTTGTCGAGGGCGATATAACCCGCATAATCGAGTAAATGAGGCTCATTCGAACAGACCTGCCAGTGAAACGTAGGCCACGGAAGAAAATGTAAGTCGGGAATATACCCACCACACGACGCATGTAAACATGTAGGAAATGATCCAACCGGTAATGAGTGCTATCTCATGGTCATCTATGGGTGAGATACTCAGCACGCGTCAACTCCACAAATGAAAAGGCTTGCGGGTCATAGCAAACAGTAAAGTTGAAATGATGTTCGTCACCGAGAGGATCATCGCAACTGCTGCCCAACCATCCTCCCACCAAAATCTTCGTATCTTCAATCGAAACACCAACCGAAAAAGAGTGAGCGCCACGGCTAATCCCTGGACCGCCATGGACACGACTGAGACAAGGTCTTGATAAGTGTACGAAGGAGTGTAAGTCAAAACTCACAAGAGAATGTGGAATAGTTGAATGCCATGATTATACTAACATGGAAGTTGTTGTTTACAGATCCTCAGGTTGTGAAGTGATATAAGTAAGCTGAAGCGGTCTGCCAATCGCCGACACTGTGGGTCCGAGTCAGTGGCAGGGTCGATTAGCCTTGAGAAGGTCAGTTCGGCCTTGAGGCACAAGTATTCATTACCCACGGGGTTAAACTCGGGGTTTTTTCAAGGGACTTAGACTTGGTACATAATACATATGACCCAACTCAGCTCTGAGCTTCTGTTGAACAAAACAACGAAAGGGCCTGAATCCTCTTGTATCACTACTGGCTTAAGCTATTTGATGGACTTTAGTCTCTAAATTCGCGAGCGAGGGTTGTCCCAACGCACAACAATCGAAACGGACGTACCACATTAGTAGTGTGGTCTACCAATTCTGCGCCCAGGTGCAGTGGAGAACGGTTGATATGAAGCGCGGGTATCATGGAGCTTAGGGGGTTGGGAGCCTTTGCCTAACCAACGGCGAAACAATTCGCCGCGATTTGTTGCAACCGCGTTCCGTAGCTTCCGGTTTATGCCTGCCTGTCGAACTTTGGTTTGACTCAGACGAGTGATCTCATTGAGATCCAGTTGGACACATGCATGTTTAGTATGCGAGTTTGTATGAATCGCTTCCGCCACCGAGCTGACAAATGCGATAGAATACGGAGGGAAAGAATTTTTGTGGTCATCTCGGTGGGTCAAAGGAATGTTCTATGTAAGAAGCGAATGACTTCGCATTAGATACAGTTCAGTCGAAGTATACGCCCCCGTTGATGGAAATCTGTCAAGAGCCTTAATCAGCAGCTGTTCCTCTCGGATGTAAGGGCAACCGTACCGTCTGGCCTGTTCAGGATCGTGAACCTTCTAGTGAGTCAAGCTATACTAGGATGAAAAAATCAGTTCTTACCAGTGATGTAGTGTGCCTCGGGTGACACTAAGTACGACACAAGACCTGCAATGTCTTCGGGTTTCCCTATATATCCGACTGCGGCCTTCTTCGCCTGTTATCAACGGTTGAGTACATCGACCAATATCTGTGCCGAAAATAGGATATTACCAGTTCATGGGCACCACCTTGATCACCAGTATGTTTCACCATACAGTCGTGGAGGGAACCAACTGCAGACCCAGGCTCACTGATCAACGGAAGAAAGTTACAAGGGTCAATAAAACGACGAACACATCATTGTTCCAACGGCACCTCCAGACATAAATAACCCACGTTTTGTTACCTGCCGTTTGAGTCAGTCCACGGACTGAAAACTTTGATGCGCAGTAAGCACCAGGAATCATGTGTCCTGCAGCGTATTAAGCAGCAGAAACTCGGGAGTGGAATGATGAACTTGAAAGACAATACTGACCTTGCTTGCCGGCGATCGAGCTTGCGCCGATGATGCGTCCCTTGACTCCCTGTGCGATCATCTCCGATGCCGCATATTTGTAACAAAAAAATGTTGCACCAGCGTTGACTGCTAGCGTGGTGTCCCAATCATCCGCGGTTGCTGTCAGTGGTATAAAGCAGATGTCAGTTTAACTGTGAATATGAAGTCGCGGTGTTAAAAACTGACTTTCGAGGATTGTTTTGGTCCTGACTATTCCATTAGCCACCATCTAGCGACGACATATGAGCATGGCGAGGATCACAGAACTTGTGTTGTGTGTAGGTCAAGCAGTGCCTGCGTGACGCTGTCACAGCATTTCGGAGTCCTCGAAACTCACTGTGTGGCATTGACCAATGACACGAAATGAATGGCCCAAAGTCTTACCACATCAAGGCGTCCCAAAGTCTTGACCACACCTTCCAACATACCCTTGACTTGTTCCTCGACGGCTCACGTCCGTCACCAAAATGGAGACTCTCCGTGATGGATATGTTTTGAAAAGTTCATCGCGCAATTCATCCAGCTTATACTGATTCGCTTGAACATCATTTAGACCAATATCATACCCATCCGCCGCGAGTCGCAGTGCAATACTCCGGCCGATACCCTGGCCTGATCCCGTCACCAAAGCGACGGCTTTGGAGTTGGCTGTCGTATCACTCGACATTTGAGGCTTAGTGATCCTAGAGGGGGGGCGGTACAGCATGGATACCTGTCCCTAGCTCGCTAAGTATGTCCCCTGGGACTACTCCCACAGAACGTGGGTTTGAAGCCTTACATGTGATTATCGTGGGTCCACATGATGTTCCATTCCAGCGACGGTCACATGTTTGCTATTTTTGCAACAGCCTCCTTTCAGCCACCTCGATCCTGATCCTTCATCGCGATCCGTTCGTGAAGCGCCATGTTCTCGGTCATTCTTTGCCACCAATCAGAACATAGGCTCCCTTAGATCCCTATGAAGCATGGATTCCGAAAATGAAGGTTCTCGGGTGCACGAGGCAGAAGGATCATGGCACTGGGTCAAAGCGATAGAATTCATAGGTTCTGGTATAAGGCACCGGTCATTTCCTCGAGCATGTGGTGTGTCTGCTAGCATCGGTAACTGAAACTCCTCTCCATCTTCAATCAATAGGTTGACATCAGCATTATACTCAGTCAAAGTGTGTTCCGCCGTCGATGGAGATCTAGGGGATCGACTTATGAGGTGTAAGTCACTTGTGAGAGAGCAAAAAATTACCGTCTGGCCTGTATGAATTGATGATGATAAGTACCCAATTATAGTATGAAAGCGGATGCAACTGACCAGTGATGTAGCCTGCTTCTGGTGACACCAAGTATGACACCAGACCCGCAGTATCTTGGGGAGTCCCTAGGTGGCCAACTGCGGCCATCTTCTTCAACTATTTCGAGGTGGTAAGCATGTATAGCCTATACCATTCTAATCAACACTACCGGCTCAGTAACACCACCCTCGTCACCAGTGAGCTTCACCATGTCTGCCTGGAGTGTGTCCACTGCAGTTTGGATTCGTCAAACATCAGAACGACCAATCAGCCAACGACATACACATTGCGGACTCTGTGAGGCCTGGAGCATAAGCGTTCACAGTTATGCCGTGCCTCCCAAACTCGACAGCTGAAGAATGGTGAGATCGCCGTCAAGTCATCATCAGCAAATCCTCGAACCTGCTACCTGAGTCAATCCGCGGATTGCAAACTTCGACGTGCAGTAAGCACTGAGGAATGGATGACCTTCAGGAGACCGATGTCAGAAAAGAGGTGCCAAGTCGCACTGAAGGCCTTATCACAGAAAAGGTACTATTACCTTTCTTCCCGGCGAGAGAGCTAGCACCGATGATGCGGCCCTTGGTGCCCTGGGCTACCATCTGTTGGGCTGCGTATTTATAGCAGAGGAACGTTCCGCGAACGTTGATGGCTAATACGGCGTCCCAGTCATCCGTGGTGGCTAATGCGGTTTCGGAGGCAAAGCTTCGTTGAGTCCGCCTCTTTTGATATAACGAAAATTAACACTCACTTTGGAAGATTGGACCAGTTCTCAGAATACCTGCGTTCGCGATCATCTAACAGAGAATGTCAACATCGGCTTCAAGCTGTCGGGATGATCGATGGCTCACCACGTCGAGGCTTCCCAGAGTTTGAACCAATTCCTCGATCATGTTCTTCACTTGTTCCTCGATGCTTATATCCGCCACCAGGGTGCAGACTCGTCGTCCCGGACACTCCTTGGTAATTTCTTCTTTCACTGCATCGAGTTTATGCTGGTTGACTTTGACGTCGTTTAAGCCGATATCGTACCCGTCCGCCGCGAGTCTGAGTGCAATGATTCGACCAATCCCTTGGGCTGAGCCCGTTACGAGGGCAACGCCTTTGGAATTGGAGGTACTGCCTGCGATAGCCATGATGATGTGTAGAGGTGAAGAGGGTTTGATGTCCACGAATGCTCGTTTCGCATGCGTCTACCTGGCTTTTATCTGTTTTAGGGGATCCCGAACACAGAAATCACTTTGCTCACGCCGGTCAGAGTAAGTTCATCATTCTTACGTCCAGTTAGCACAACACAAGCAATTGTATTCTCCTTTGGGATCGTTATGGGTTCCTGCAGCTATCCTTCAGGTGTGTACCGGAGCTTGATGGTGACCGTTGGAGCAGTGTGGGCGTTGACTATGCCTGACAGGTCTGAGTACTCAATTCAGTGGTCGGGATGGTCAACTGACTGTCGGCAGAACCCAAACACGCGGTCAATTTAAATTCTAAGGTGGAAGTCGCCAGCGTGGCTTGTCTGAATTCGGAAACCAGCGCACACCGTAATTGGGCTGCTTAGATCGAGGTGCAGAAGGGTGCAGAGCCCCGTCAATATCGGAACCGGATGTTTTGGTCCACCCGCAGGCACTTCAGGGCGCGGTGGCAACGGAACTTGTCGGGAACTGAGTCAAAGTGGGGCTTCGAACATCGAACCGAAGTGCTACTGTTAGCTCAAGCATTGATTATATGTTACTACATATGTACTCATCTGTAGCATCGTCCGACCTCTTCGAACTCTTGTCGGCTTGCAGCGCTACAAATCCCGCAGTAAAATTCAAATGGTCTCGTTCATGAGTGAATTTCAAGCCTAAGTAGAGTAGGGTGATTCAGATGATTTACCAAGCTTCGACGACAAGGAAAGCATCAGACTTGCATACAGACGCGGCATGCAACATGATCCAGAATTAGATGAACTTCTGCGATATCAGGCACAACGGCAAAATGTTCAACGTCACGGTGGTACGACCGCAAGAAAATAAGATACCAAACATGGATCACAGCATCTCATTGATGCCTAGGGCCTAAGGGGTGGGTGGTGATATACCCTGAGACGGATCGGTGTCCATTTGAATGGGTGGTGGACGCTCACCGCTCCGGGAATCTGTGTTGCATTTTCAGGCAGCACGATGGGAACCAACACCATAGGCCCGGTTATTCGCCATAGCCGCGGCCCGGGAAAGCTGAGCACTGCGCCGCAGTCGTAGATACCGGTTCAAGTGCAGAACCAACACTTCCGTACGAAAAGAACCGTCCCAGATTCCAGAATCGGCCGTGACGGAGTATGTACTATACAGAGCCTGGATGCGGCGAGAATGGGGGTCATCTCGGGTGTCCTCGAATCATACTAGTACTAGTAAGAACTCACCTTCGAGACCATCCTTGTTCCACATGATAAATCTCTCGCGGATAATAAAATTAGGACCTGTCATTGTCAACGAGAGAGAGCTCACAAGAGCCGTACGTCAGCAGTGCTTACCAAATCAAAGGGGCCCAAAACTTTGTCTGACCGTATCATGCATCACCCCTCGACAATCCGCTTCATTTCCTCATCCACAACTCATCCAGATTATCCTTGTTGATTTCAAGATCGTTCAACCGGATATTCTATTCATCGCTCGCGAGCCGGAGGGTTATCCCCCTTCAACTAGTCCATGATCTTGTCATCAAGTACGCTTTTCGCGAGGGAGGTAGGTGAAGCTCAATGGACACAAGTGGTAAGTTGTTGATCTCTTGGCACCGGAGACCAGTTGGCTGGACCAATGAGCTCGCTCAAATGCTTATTATACCCCTCGTAACAGGGCCTGCGTCGACGCAGTTTCAAGGCGGTAACGGCAACGATGGTAAGCTTCGATCCACTGATGTCGAATTACCCAGAACAAGCGTTCGGAGAGCAGATCGCACGTTCGGTTTGACTTTTCTCCTCGGTCTTTCGATCGGATCGTACACAGAAGGAACCTGCATACATGATGTCATTCGAAGGTTCTTATGTCCGACGATATGATGTTTTCGCAAGAGAAAACCATATTGATCAGTGCTGGGTGCATACTGGATGATCATAGCGCATATACGCGAAAGCCGAACTATGCCAGCAGTAACAGGCCAAGTGGGACCGATGACATCATTGTCATTCCGAAGGGCCTCTCGGGAGTGTCGCATTAATCACCCACAGTCGACGAGGGTTTTGTCCGAATCCCGCAATCTGAATTAAAATTGACGATCGCCCCGCGTTTCGACACCGAGGTTGGCTACAAGATTATGACGAAGCCATAGCTGGGGTTTTCAGCGACCCCGCAAAACATGATGCAGGCCGGCAAGGATGGCATTATGAACTTTGGTATCGAGGGGGCCGAGGTTCCATCCCGCCTTCTATCACCTGATCGACCACATTTGATATTTGTTTATGGTATTATGGTCGGTATTCGACGGGCCACCAGAGCATCATCAGCAAAGAAAGAACCCAGAAAGAGTGACGTGCCTGTAACCGGACGCATGGTTCAAAAGCAGGCTCGTCGCCTTCAACCTGACCAGGTGTTTTCTACCAAGGTGCGTCAATTGAATCTCCTGTTCAGGTGAGTTCCAAGTTGTAAAACGATCGGGGTGTTTAATTTGGCCCGAACAACATATCTCTCCGTGTCTCCGTCTGTGTGCGGTTGGTATATTGTCTAGGGGACGCTCGCTGACAACCACATCATTTCGTCGCACGAAGTTTATGTGGGCCAACTCTGACGGTGTTCTTGTAAGCACGTCATTGCACGTTTTACGGTAAAAGCCAGGACTAACTTCTCTAATAAGTACTAGGGTTTCGCCAATCACTGAACGGTGCAACGCGATGGCGCTTCTTCGCGTTTGCGTTGCGCACGGTGCTCCTCAAACCCATGCAGCCATGATTCGTCTTCAAGACGCTTGCGTTGTTCCTCCTGCTTTCTATGTACTTCCTCTAGTCGCCAGCGTTCCTCTTCTTCTTTCCGGTGCATTTCTTCTCGCCTTCTACGTTCTTCAGTTTGTCTCCTCCGTTCCTCGGCTAGTCTTTGGAGTAGGATCACTTGCCTCGCGTGCTCCTCTGCCTGCCTAAGACTTTCGTCCTTACGTCTCTGCTCTTCCGCTTGCCTTGTACGTTCTGCCTCTTGCTTCATTCGCTCCCCAGCTAGTTTCCTCGACCTCTCCACTCGTATCCTGCGTTCCTCCTCTAGCCTGATGCGTTCTTCCTCGCGCCGACGTTCTGTCTCTTGCTTCATTCGCTCCTCAGCTAGCTTCCTCAACCTTTCCACTTGTATCCTGCGCTCCTCCTCTAGCCTGAGGCGTTCTTGCTCATGCCTACGTTCTTCCTCTTGCTTCGTTCGCTCTTCAGCTTGCCTCTTTAACTTTTCCAATAGCCGACAGTGCTCCTCTGCTTTCCTCGTTCGCTCTTCCTCTCGCCTCTTAGATTCCTCCTCCTGCCTCTCTCGTTCTTCTTCTTCATGCTTGCGTTTCTCCTCGGCCTCCTTGGCAGATTCCAACTCAGCTTCCAACTGGGCCATGGAACGTTTGTGTTCAGCCTCGGCCTCCTCACGCTTCTGCTGTGCCTCCAGTTCCTTCCGAGCTATCGCCTCTAACCGTTCAGCTTCCTTATCGCAGGCAGAACATGTCGAAGGCTGCCCGGTCCGACACTCCCAGCGGATTTGATGACGATCCACTGGACATCTCGCGTTCAGTTGGTGCTTGCATTGCGAGATGTTGTGAGGATCACTTGACGCATGGCTTCGATCCGGGTGACATTTCATCGGACATGCGTGCCCACATGCAAGTATGAATCCACTGGGCAGATTCCGTGAGATCATGGTTCCCGTGCGAATGAATGGGACAAGATCATGTATGGACTCACCACGCCTGCATGCATCCACCATCAGGACATTTACTGTCGAAATCGGTCGCATGCTTGAGTAGGACAGCTCGTTCTGGATGCCCCTGGCACCAGACAGGGAATCCCTGGTAGACATACTGTCCCTTCTTGAGTAGAGCGAACAACCGTCCCCAGAGAGGTCCGCCTTGCTTGGAATTCACGAAGGTGAGGGAGTTACCTATCAAGATAAGTCCGTCTCTGGCTCGAGAGAGAAGTACATTCAAACGCTCAGGCGAGTTCATGAAGCCTATCGCATTAGATTTGTTGGATCTCGTGAGGCTCGCGACAACGATGTCGCTCTCCTCTCCTTGATAGTTATCTACACGTGGGAAGATGTTGAGAGTAATTCGCCGAAAGATCTCTCGCTTACCTATGGTGGACAGCCTGATTCCGGCTTTCTTAGACTTCTGCTCAGGAGGAACGACAGTAGATAACCCCGCTCGTGCGAGGTCGGCCGCATCCATATCATTCAGGATTGGATCGTTTTCACGTTTCAACACTTCCCGGAGCTTGTAGAGTTGACCGAGGTAGGGGGTAAGGACGACGACGTTCTCGCTCTTGTAACCTTGCTGGACGAGGTAGCGAACTATCTTGAACACCATATCTGCCTCATAGGTGTTCTGCTTCGATGCCGTAGCGCCGCCATCTAGACGATCTCCCACGAGCGATTCGTCGTCCTCTGGGTGAGTGTGGTCAACGAAGATAACGTTTGAACGTACTCCACGGATGTCTGGCCTCTGCAAGGTCGAGGGTGCGTCGACGAGTTCTGGGTAGGTAAGCTCGCGAACGAAAGTAGAGATCTCGGGGCGCATCCGGTGTTGCATGGCCAAAGTCGTATGAGGGTAGCCTTTGAGTACGAGACGTTCGAAGAGTGACCGATTGAGGTCAAATCCCTCGCCCTTTTCGACGGTCAACCGATAGTTGTTGACCTTGGGTCGCAGTTGCCTGTTGATAATGTTAGACCGCAGTAGTAGAAATGCTGGAAACTTGCTTGTGATCGCCGATGAGTATCATGCGCTCGACGCGCTGCGACAAGGCGGTCAAGAGATGACTTTCTAGGATCTCTCCCGCCTCCTCCACAAGCAGGACTTGTGGACCAACTTTATTGATGGCATCGGCATAGATCGCCGCGCCCGTGGTAGTACATGCGATGATCCGCTTGTTCCGCAAGATCGCTACGGTCGATTCCCCGAATTCTGATTTAATCTTCGCTTGCGTCTCACTTTGCTTTTGGCCGGCTTGCGAGATCGACTCGGCGGCCCTAGCGACGAATTCGTCGAGCCACGTCTCCATGAGCTGATTGCGGGCTGAGTGGTCCATGCTCCATATGTGAGCAGCTGCTCGAACGTGCGGCTCGTCTTGCAACACACCAGCACCCTTACCACGCCTCCAGCGATCAAAGAGATACTTCTCGTCAATGGCTTTCCCGTTCTGCCCAACGCGAGTCATCCCATCTTCATCGACGAGTGGCACATGGAATGCATCGAAGAACTCTTGTTGGTGCAGCCTCAGCTGCGTCAGCAAACTCTTGTCTATGTCCAAGATTGCGTTGAAGTGGTTTCGAAGTGAGACGTCTAAACTAGACGCGGCTTTTCGGAGTTCTTTGATGCGCTCCCAGGGATACCGGACACCCGCACGTGGTTGCCTCTGAAGGGCGAGATGTTCAGTGGCTTGATTGGCCCGGCCGCCAAGGCGGACAATCGAACTGTCGGGAATATCGTACTTCAAAAGGTCGCCGACGAACTGATCGAGGGCATGGTTTGTATAGCAAACGACAAGGATGGTTTGAGGAGTCTTGTCATGTATCGCTTTCGAAAGTAGAGCACCAATGAATGACTTTCCAGTTCCTGCGAGGGTTGTGAGACAATGGGGCGATTAAGCTCAACGACTGAACTCACCGGGAGGCCCTTGAATTAGTGATACGCGCTGTGCCAGTCCTCCTATCATGGACTTGGCCTGAGGTTGGTCGAGATGGATGGATTTAGGGAGCTCCAAGAGGCGGCCGATATCAATGGAGTAGTCTGACGCGAGCTTGTCGGCGACATGTGATAGCGCCGCAGTGTTTCGTGCAGACTCGACGGGGACATCCGCGTTCCAGAATAGGATTTCTTTAGAGAGAGGAACCGTACGCATCTTTTGGAGTGCTGAGAGGACGGGCTCGAACGCAAATGTGGCAGTGTCGATTTGGATGAGCTGGATGTCTTTGACTGCGCAAAGAGATGTGATGGTCTTCGTTATGTTGCTAGCGCCATCGAGCTGGAGGACGATGATGGGAGGGTTAGAGGCGAGGAGTTCCTCGACGCGGTTGACTGTGCCGAAGCTGATGATGTCTTTACCTGCCACGAGGCAAACCAGCGACTGATGTTTCAAAATCCTAGAGCCACGGGGATCCCGGGTAAGGAAACGAACACGAGCAGCTGGTTCTTCGATCGCCTTCATCTGCCCAAAGTCTTGACCACACCGGAGCTCGATTCCCCAGCGAGTCTTCCGGTCGCCGTCCCCGGTGTAAACACCGGCGATAGACAATCGGTTAACGCACAGACCACGATGTTTTCCCTTCTTCGTCTGCAGTGCCACCTGGATCCCCTCCCGGATGTCAAATATCATGTCCTCCCGCAACATACGAAAGATATTGTCCAAATAACCATCTTCAGATGGTTCCGTGGTATCCAGGTCGTCGTGGAATGCTGTACGAAGGAAGGAGGGTTTCTGGCACATGACTTCGTCGCCAGTGGGTATGATGCCGATTTTGCGGAAGTCGGGAGAGTCGTTATCATGACGTCCACCAGGCCCGCTGGATACGCCAAGAGCCGTTACAATGTTGCTGTCCGAGAGAATGTGTTTGATGAGATGTCCCGTTTCCCTGATTTCGTGCTTGGATGACGCAGCAAGTTTGTCCAGAACGGCTGGCTGACCAGCAAGATCTCGATATGGGTTTGTATCGTGGGCTTGTAACGTCAAAAGTCGAGAGAGTACTCTGGCAAAGACCAACTGAGCAGAATCGCTCAACGTGTCTTGCCGGAATGCGCTAACGAAAGCAGACCAAAAGATCGGTGGTTCGACAATGTGGAATAGGACATTCTCCAAGGTGATGTCACCGACATCAGAATCCCGTAGGAGATATTCAAGGACGGTGGATCCCAATCCATTCATGAACTGGGTAGAAAGGTCATATCGCATGGCAGACTGGACAGAGGAGAGGCCATGAACGCTGTCGATGATCACGTTCAAGCATACGACAGGATCGTCCTGTACGCAGATGCCTTCCAGGAAAAGGTTTGCACCCCGTGGGTCAATTGTGACAGTCCCCGCTAGGATGTCGTGAAAACGTTTCTTCAGCCTTGCAACACGGCTGGCAGTGGATTGTTGTTTAGGATCCATGTGGGTTGGGAACTGCGAGAGTTGGTCGAGCTTGAGTAGCGTTGTCAATGAGAGGGAAGTGCCAGTGAGAACCGGTTCGACGTGGGCATGCACAGGAAGAACACTGCACAGGAAGAAGCCTTGCGTCCGCAAGACTCGCGCAGCACCGAGTCCAGGATGGACCGTGTGAGCGATCCAACATGCAAGTTGATTTTTGATCGGTTCTGGTTGAACTCTGAATCAACTTGAACTAAGATAGACGTACTAGCTTAGTACCATCACATTCAAGTTGTTCAACTGCTGTTTATGCTTCAAGCTTCAATCAGTCATGTAGTTCCTTGGTCACTGGTTCCTTCGGAATAGGTGCAACTTCACACTTATGTCAACGTTGTGACTCCGCGGCAGAAAACTTTTTTGGGACCAACAGCCACTAGCAGTCACTGCGTTGGTTGCTGAAGTGAGTTCCCACTACATACAGTCGACTATCTCATACTGCATACGGCCGGGAGACAAAAAACTTTATGCATTATGAGAATTATTCAGTATCATATCTGTGACGTAGTGTGACATACGTGACCGTCACGCTATGTGGCAAGGTAACTATGCACTCGGGCGAGTGAGGAAAGCATCTAAGGTAGTCTGTCGGGCATGAAGCAGTTCTTCCCGACGAAGATAAACACGGAAATGATGAAGGTGTGTCAATAAGCCAAGTGGGAGGTCTGACCTTGCATCACCATGTTGCAAACATGCCTCCATGAGTTTCTCGCAAAGATCGAGTGCCTCGCCGCGGGAAATGTCCGGTTCCTTGGCCTCGTCTTCATCAGAGTCGATCTCGATCACCTCATTGTTCTTTTCTGTGATCTCTCGAACCACGGCAGCAACAATTCCTTTGTCCATGAGGAAGAGGAGCATTACGAGGTTTACGCTTTTCAGCAGGCATGGTTGTGAGAACTTGGTGCTTGGGGTCCCACCTCTATTGTGGGTCCCCCATAATGCATAATTGGCCACGTAGGTCTATGCATGGTGGTGGGCGAAGCCCACCAACACAGCGTGATGCTTACATAAGCTGTCCTGCAATATGCTGAGACCGAGACATGGCACACTTTCGAGAATGCACCACCTCGGGCCGTAGATAGACGTGAAACAGTGTAGGTACATTCATACATAGTATATATACATGGTCTCCAAGCCCGAAAGGCATGAATTGAATGTGTCATTGAAATATGAGGATATGGGTGGTTTGGAAGAAGGCCAAAAGTCGTGATTGTGACATCCACGACACAGTACTTTAAAAACCGTCGTGAAGGCATGGACGAGGGAGTACAATCCGTCAATTTTTCTCTGTAAACCTGGAGTAATTGAGGTGTATTCGGTACAATCTCGAACTCCCACCTGGAATACCCCTGTACATAGTGAAGTAGCCCGGATCGGGATTCGGGTAGGCTTCTTCGTTGATGCAATATACACGATACCCCCAACAAAACGCTGTCCTTGCGTCCAAACTGTGAAAACTAAACGAACTCAGCCGATGCCTAAGAGAGGCGGAAACGACTATATTCACCTAAACGAACTAGGTACAACTCAAATAAGTAAAGGAACTAAGTAAAGAGAGTAAATACTCACCTCAGCCGATGCCTAAGAGAGGCGGAAACGACTGAGGTGCTCTGGAAGTGAGACGAGGAATTTAAGTAAATGGGTGGAGATGTGCTCGGAACGATCCGACGTGATTCCGGTCCGGAATGACCGATTCCGGGTGCAAAAGGATCAAGCCATGTCAAGGACTTGACATGGATAAGAATAGAAAGGGTGAATGGTGAACAGAGATGTCACGAAAGGGAATAGACAAGTGAATGACATATAGGAGAACATACGAATGTAAAAGGGATCCGTTACAACGAATCCGGAGATGTTTCCGTGCGTTCCGGACATCGGAAACATCAGATTAAACACGGAATGCATCCGGAAGTATCCGGAGACGGATAGGGGCTATCCGGAAGCGGAAAGGAGCGGATAAGCACGGATTGGACTATATTTTGACACTCCCACTCGAGCGCAATCGTAATCCCATCCCACGAACGAACTTCCAGTGTTGCTCCCTGACAAGAGGCTTGGTAAGGATGTCGGCGACCATGTCCCCAGTAGGAACATATTGGATAACGGCTTCTCCGGTCGCAACCAAGTCGTCCCGGACGAAGTGGTACTTCCGTTTGATATGCTTGGTTCGAGCTCGGAACTGAGGATCACGGGAAAGGATGATGGCGGCCTGATTATCGCAGTTGAGCGTTGTTGGGCCCTTCTGAGGATGTCCAATCTCTGCAAAGAAGGTCCGGAGCCAAGCGAGATGCTGTCCAGCGAGACTGAGTCCGATGTACTCTGATTCCGTGGTAGACAGTGCGACCATGCTCTGCTGTTTGCTGGACCAGGAAATGGCACCGCGATTGCTGAGAAACAGGAATCCGGAAGTGGAACGGGAGTTGTCTGGGTCCTGCGACCATCCAGCGTCAGAGTATCCATGGAAGTCCTGGTCCAAGGACACATCAGTTCCGTCGTACCGAAGTTCCATGTCTGAAGTTGCTCGAATGTAACGGAGGACACGCTTTGCGGCTTCCCAATGGCACATCTTGGGTGCGGAACTGTAACGGGCGAGGTGTCCAACAGTGTACGCGATATCCGGACGTGTTCCAAGCATGAGATACATGAGGGACCCGATGACGGTAAGGTAAGAAACAAGCTTCCCTTCAATCCGGAGTTCCGGAATCGTGGTGTTGTCCTCAGGATCTGTCGCAGAGAGATGTATGCCATGGACCATAGGAGTCCAGACGGGAGCGGAGTTGGACATTCCAGTTCGCTCTAGAACGGTGCGAGCATACTGGGATTGACTCAAGGAGATGGTCCGGAGTTTCCGGTCGCGACGGATTTCGATTCCCAGGATGTACTTGGCTTCTCCAAGGTCGTGCATTTTGAATGCAGCGGAAAGGGCCTCCTTACAGGAGTTGATGAAACCCCTGGAGGTGGCTGCAAGGAGAAGGTCGTCGACATACACAACAAGGAAACAGACCTGTCCGTCTTTCCGAAGGACGTAAAGGCAGGTCTCTGCGTCGAGTCTGGTGAATCCGAGTTCTCCAAGCTTTTTGTCCAGGGTTTTGTTCCAAGTACGTCCGGCTTGTTTAAGGCCATATAGGGAGCGTCTGAGTCTCCAACAGCATCCGGAAGGAATGGGAACACCGTCCGGAGGTAGGAGGTACAATTCCTCCTCGAGCTCTCCGTTGAGATATGCGGTGGAGACATCCATTTGATCCAGTTCCAAGTTATGCTTCGCGGCAAGAGCAATGATGGTCCGGACGGAATCGAGGTTTGCTACGGGAGCGAATACTTCCTGATAGTCAACTCCTTCGCGCTGGGTAAACCCTCGAGCAACAATCCGGACCTTGTATCGTTCGATCATGCCGTTCTGATCGCGTTTGATGCGGAACACGGGCTTGGAAGTGATCGGATTGACTCCGGATGGAATGGGGACAGTTTCGTAGACATGGTTGGTGTTTAAGCTGAGGAGTTCCTCCTCGACAGCGGATCTCCACTGGTCTCATCAGCAAGACTGTAAAAAGTCTGAAATGACTGGAGCTTACTTGTCTGACTGGAGCCAGTCAGACAAGTGAGCCAGTAGCCAAGTGCCCCAGGCATCCAGTAGTCTCAGTCATCCAGTAACCAAGTGTTCCAGTCATCCAATAGTCTCAGTCATCCAGTAGTCCAGTGAGTCAGTGCTCCAGTAACCTCAGTAGTCTCAGTCATCCAGTCATCTAGTCACCCAGTCAGTTCAGTGTGGCAGTGCTCCAGTGCTCCAGTCACCCAGTCAATTCAGTGTGGCAGTGCTCCAGTCATCCAGTCACCCAGTCAGTTCAGTGTGGCAGTGCTCCAGTGTTCCAGTCACCCAGTCAATTCAGTGTGGCAGTGCTCCAGTCATCCAGTCACCCAGTCAGTTCAGTGTGGCAGTGCTCCAGTGTTCCAGTCACCCAGTCAATTCAGTGTGGCAGTGCTCCAGTGCTCCAGTCATCCAGTAATATCAGTAATATCAGTAATCCAGTAGCTCAGTAGCCCAGTACTTCAGTACTCCAGTAGCCCAGTAGTGCAGTAACTAAGCAATCCAGTGGTCCAGTAATTCAGTTGGCAAGTGAGTTCAGTCACCCAGTAGCCAAGTCATCCAGTCATCTAGTAGCTCAGTCACCCAATAGCCAAGTATCCCAGTCATCCAGTCACTCAGTAGCTCAGTTACCCAGTTATCCAGTTATCCAGTCACTCAGTAGCTCAGTTACCCAGTTATCTAGTCACTCAGTCACTCAGTAGCTCAGTTACCCAGTTATCCAGTTATCCAGTCACTCAGTAGCTCAGTTACCCAGTTATCTAGTCACTCAGTCACTCAGTAGCTCAGTTACCCAGTTACCCAGTTATCTAGTCACTCAGTCACTCAGTAGCTCAGTTACCCAGTCACTCAGTCACTCAGTCATCCAGTACAATGAGCCAGCTCATTCTGTACTAGTATCTGTCACTCAAGGATCTAACTGGAAGCAGAGAGGGGTGACAAGCAATGATGACACATGTTCGAATTTTGGAGAAGTCGTGTACTCACGTCTCCGTTGGCATATCAGGAAACATCGCACAAGTTATCCACAGTTAAACGACCTGAAGTTTACAAACGATGGATGAGACTTCATCGTCCTCATACGGACAACTTCCTCATGGGTCTGAAGCTATCGTCCTTTGCGGACCAGTTTCGGAACTGGTGGAAACATTTACTGTCGCCATCCCGTGAAGTGTCATCAGTGTCTCGCACAGACTGGTCTCAACTCTTGCGAGGAGGGCAAAACGGTATCACCTTGCTCGTTATCGGTTTAGCATGGCAGACGAGGGTTTTTCGAGTTCCGCATCGGCGTCACGCGGAGCTGTTCGAAATCTTACAGGAAGTGGAACGGGCGTTCAACCACATGCTTGCTTCCCTTTCTCACCAAACGGTCACCACCCCTTCAGTATCAGAGTCGTCTTTCGATGCGTCGTCCGCTACCGCGAAATCCCGTGGGAAGCGTGGTCGAAAAAGTGATTCCAAAGCGTTGAAGGTTAGCAAGAAGAAGAGACGATTGGCATAGATAGGTTGTTTCAGATCGACAGCGGCTTTTTTGAACCCGTGTACTTATATCGTCCTCTGGTCCAACGTGTAACAATGCGTTTCCCCGCGACTTCACCGTCTACGTTGCACTCAGACCGGTATTACAAGTCAGTGAATATTGCTCCTGCTACTCAACGTCGCAAGCGTCGTCGAACGACAGAAATTGGTATACAATTCTATTTCTCTCCCCTTCAGGTGGCGGAGAGACATTCCCATTTATTGGCAATGTGGAGGCGCTGTGACAGACGTTTCCTATGCAGGCAAGAAATTTTCCTGGGGTGCTCTTCGTATCGCCCAACGTGTGGTTCCCTTGGTGATGTGCGTTTCAGTGCAATGTCTTACTTCAGAAGCGTGTGTCGGTCAACTTAAATCCGGAGGAGACCATCGAATGCACTGAGCAGTGTCGAAATGTCGTCTATCTCTTTACAGCTGTTTATCGTTCACGCGAACGACACCTCGTTTGCCGGTGTGTTCGCGAACAGTTGAGCTGTTTTCTTGCCTTTTTAAACAATGTGGAACTGACGATGGGCAGTAACTTTCGCTGGAGGCTTAGTAACTGTCGAGGCGTACGAAACTCAGTTCTCGACGAATCTCATCGACGGCCGACTTGCATACCATATATCCTCTGCGTTTTTGCGTGGCACGGAATCCTCCCGCAAATTGTTGTTTCTCAGTAAGAGACATTAATTCGAGCCCAGCAAAGTCTTGATCAACTTGTTCTTTAGACCTCTTGCTCGACATCGCCAAGCGAGGGTCCTTGATTCACCTGTGCGGTTTACGTGACCTTTGGCACCTACTCTATGTATTGTCACGTGCGTTTGACAAGCAGGCTTTGGTCTTCCAATCGTGTGCGCACCAGCCTGGCTGGGATCTCGAAATGCCCGGGCTGGAGTGTCTGGTAACTTGGGAGGAATTGGCAGAGTGGAGTCGTTCTGGTTTGACGCCACTTCGTTGAATCGATTGGCACACATATGAACTGTCTACGTGAATGTAATGTATGCGTTAATCACGCTGGGAGAGTCGGAGCTTCGCTCATTAAGCACAATCCCAGCGAACGGGAGAGCTCGCAAGCAACATTACATTTTGTCGTGACGTACGGCACGGATTAGGTACAGAACACAGCGAACTTTACACATCGATATCAAACGAAGAACTCGCACCGTCCATAGTGTTTAAAAGTCCAGTTAAGTTAAGTTTTTACCCCTCTTTACGAAGAACTGAAACTGTAACCAGTTACTATATTTGGCCAGTATCAGTTAAACCGAACCGAACTTTCGATAACCAGTGCACTTCAGTTTTCATTACGGTTATAACCAGTTACAAACTGGTTTTCGACAAAACCTACCTTACAGCTGACAAATGATAGTCCTCGTGTCTACAACGTGGTAGATAGTACAAAACCCTGTTGCCTAGCAAGAATTATTATTCCTCTCTGTTCTTCGCAAAGAATGTCAGACTTGGCTCGAAAGTCTTTTCGTCAGAAAGTTCCAACTGCGAAGGCTGTACAGCTTCAGCAAGAGAAACGGACTGCAGCTACACGTTCTCGGCCCCCCAAACCGAAACCCATCTCTCCAAAGAAAGCCAAAAAGCGCAAAGCTACAACGAGCGGAAGTGAGAACGAGTCAACGGACAACAGCAGCAACAATGACGATGACGATGACGATGACGATGAACGTACCTCGAAGAAGCACAGCCGCTCAAAGGCTAAGCGGCGTCGTCGCAAGAGCAAGCCGTCAATCGAGGACGTGCTTGAGGAGGATGATCTGGAGGCTGTTGTCCAGGTGGTGAATACTGATCGCGAGAGCAGCCGCGGGGTGAGTCGGGAGGGTAGTGAGGCAGGTGATGAAGCTTCGAGACAGGTGATTGATCTTGCAGACTCGTCGGTATGTTGATTTCACGACAATCTGTATCAATTAACTTGAAGTATATATGTATCACAGGATGGGCATGATGTGACACCTGTTCCTGCCCGGAAGACGAAAAAATCCAGTACAAAGGACCTTCTGACAGTATTTTCAGATATCGTGAAAGTGCGGTTCGTAAAGGCAAACGGGGAGTCTGACGAGCGAACAGGACGTTGGTGCAACGATTGCAAGTAAGTCTATCACTGATGATCACAGCCGAACACAGTACTTACCTTGGAATAGAGATGATGAAGAATTTGTGAAGCAGAAGGGAATGCGGCGTGCGTTTCATGTTGGGGGGAATTCATCGTGTCGGCACCACATCCGATTGCACTACGAAGAGTATCAGAAAAGGTGTGCTGAGCAGGGGATTGAGGAAAACCACCGAGCTGTTCCACTGGAGATTGTGAAAGCACGACAAGGGAAAGTGGTGAAGGGTGGCAAGCAGACGACTCTCGACGGTGCTTTGCAAGTCAATCCTGTACCTCGAGCGTTCTCGCGAGACGACGTTTTGAAGACGGTAGCTGAATTCGTTGTGTGCGATGACCAGGTGTGTTCGTTTTGATGTGTGATTCGGGTTGGAGCTGAAGCGCTGATATTGGAGCACTTGGTAGTCGTTACTTGTGGTGAATAAGCCTACCTTTAGGAATTGCCTAGTAGCCATGCGACCTGGTGCCACACGAGCGGATTTACCGTCGACACACGATATCTCAACATTTATTCACAATGCATTCACCTCATTCCTCGATACTCTGAAATCTGAAATTCTGGTAAGTATAGTATCACCTGTTCGTCCACTTGCACTCACTTGTGTTTCAGTCACCCCAAGTTGGTCGCATCTCAACTACGATGGACCTTTGGTCTGTCGAGCAAACGAAGGCTGCGTTTTTCGGTCTTACTGCACATTGGATTCACACTCATCCTACGACGAAAAAATGGACGCTCCGTTGTCAAGTCATTGCCTTTCGAGCCATCTCGGGACATCACACAGGCGAAAACCTCGGTCACTACCTCATGCGACTTTGCGAGCGTGTCGGCATTATCACGAAGACCGCATCCAAGCTCCTCTGTGTCACAGCCGACAACGCAAGCAACAACGACACAACCTGTGACGTCGTTGAGAGACAGCTTCACCACCGCTCTATCTACAATTTCAATCCCACACAACAGCGACTCCCGTGTCTTGCCCACGTGCTCAATCTCGCGATCGTCGAAATCATGTCCTCAATCACCAAGATGGCTGCCCTGGAAACTGCGACAGCAATCTGGGAGTTTGACCCATTGCTCTCTGATAACCGAGTCCTTGGGGACTCGATTGATGCAGTCGCGGCAATACGCACGCTCACCATCAAGGTGCGTCGTGCTGTTTACGATTCGCTAATATTACTAATTCATCAATAGATTCATTCGTCAGGTCAGCGTATCGAATACTTCCACGCACTCCAGGCCAACTGTGGTGTCCAACCTGCCCTTGCTATTCCGCTCCACAGCAATATCAGGTGGGGCACAGCCGATGGTATGCTAGGCCGATCGTATGAGCTCCGGCAGGCCGTCAACTTGTTCATCGCTTCGGCCGACGAACTTTTTGGGCCGATCACAACAATTAGACGAAATGGCCGTCTCACCAAACATATCCCCTGGAAAGCATTTACCCTCATGCCGTCTGATTGGGATCGCGTCAATGATACGCGCGTTATCATTTCCGTAAATCATTCCTCCTCATCTTTTATCTACTGCTGTGATGCTCTCGTGCAGGACGCAAATAATCTACAGCAATACTTCTCAGACGAAGAGCGGCCAACCCTATTTCGTGCAATCCCGGCATTCGAGGAGATACAAACTGCCTGGGAGAGGAAGGAACAGCTCGCACGGTTCAGGCGATACCAATCGGCGATACGAGGCGGGCTCAACAAGCTCGGAAAATATTACAATAAATTTGATGACAAGCCGGTTTATGTTCTCGCTCTCGGTAAGACATCTATATCATTATCACCATATCTAATCGTGTTGTTAGTCCTCCATCCATACTACAAGATGGACTATATCAAAATGCAGTGGGGAGGGGCTGAGGAGCAGGCGAAGGAGGTTGCAGCCGGAAATCGGAATGCCGTAAACTGGCATGACGAAGCCATGAAGGCCGTTGAGAAAACAATGGAAGAGTACTGGAACGAGAACAAGGAAATGTCGCAACCCGCGAAATCTGCCCCTTCAGACCCATCTACTAATGACCCAACTCGAGACACGATAGAGTCGGAGTTCGACCGTCACCGACGGACGCTACTCAACCACGCCAACCAGAACAGCGTACAAAGCTTGGGGTGGCCCACAGAGCTTCGTCGTTACCTTACCGATCTCGCCATTGATGTCAGCAAAGATATGGATGTCGTTGAGTGGTGGTCGGTAAGTGTCAAGTGTTCCTGTTCGTTAATTGCTAATGGTACTGATTAAATTTAGAAACATGCAGCTGATTATCCGACTCTCGCCAGCATTGCGCGAGATATCTGTGCAATTCCGGCCTCATCTGTTCCGTGCGAGAGGTTATTCTCTTCTGGTGGTGAGGTTGCCACTGACCGTCGATCGCGGCTTGGCGCGGACAAATTTGAAGAGCTTCAGGTCATGAAGCACACGTGGCGTAATACGATTGTTGATCGCGCGAAGTTGAACTCAAATCAGGTGGAGGAGGTACAGTTAGAGGAGTTCAAGGAACTTCTTGCTGCTGATGAACAGCTGGCTCAGCTTGACAAAGATTTTCCTAGTGTGGAGTACCGTAGGATGTTGTCAAATTTCTAGTTACCTTCTTCTCTACTAGTGTCGTTGGTTATTCTAATAACTGGTTATGACTGGTTACTACCTGGTTTTGTGTGACTTCAAAAGTCAGGTAACCGTAACTGAAACCAACGCAAACCAGTTACAATTTTTCACTCGGTTTCAGTTATATTTCGCTCCAGTTAAGTTAAGTTTCAGTTTTTTTCCAGTTATGTAACTGGACTTTTAAACACTAAGGGTGGATTCGAATGTCTCGTGGAAGCTGTAGTTTTACTGCATTTGGCCCTGCCAAGGCGATGATTTCAAATGGACCTAGCCATCTTTCAGATAATTTGTCTGATGCCCGTGTCAAACGCAAGTCTGTGGTTGACAGCATGACTTGCTGCCCAATTTCATATTCGGGCGCAATCGAGCGGTGTTTATCGGCTATCGTTTTCATGCGTTCCTGGGCCTTGGCCAGGTTCTTTTCTACATCAGCAAGTGTTTTCCGCATTGCGTCTGTGAATGATTTGGCAGCTGGTGCCTGAGATGTAGAAGCATGTGGTTCTGTGCCCATGCGTGGTTCGTAAGAACGTGTGACTTCGAACGGCGATTTCTTCGTTGAAGTATGATACTTGTTATTAATAGAGAACTGGGCGATGGCTAGCCAGTCTGCCCATTTATTTTGTTGATCGAAGCAGTAGATTCGTAGAAACTTTCCAACTTCTTTGTTTACTATTTCTGATTGTCCGTCTGTCTGTGGATGGAATGCTGTACTGAGCTTGGTATCAATACCAAGGGTGTCATTGATTTCTTTAGCGACTTGGGCCGCGAACTGCAGGCCTCGATCTGATGTGATGGATAAAGGAAGTCCATGATGCTTCCATACGTGAGAAAGGAATAGGCGAGCGGTTTCTAAAGCCGAACATGTTTTTGTGCATGGTACGAGTTCGACTTCTTTCGAGAATCGATCTACCACCGTCAAGATTGCATTGAAACCACGGGATTCAGGTAAACCCGTAATGAAATCCGCAGTGATGTGTTGCCAGGGTCCACTAGGAACCGGTAAGGGTTGGAGAAGACCTGCAGGTGCCTGATTCGTTCCTTTGAATCTCTGACAGGTCTGACAGTGAGACACGTAATCTTTTACGAGAGTGGCGAGTCCAGGCCACATGTAAGATCGTTGGATGAGTTCTAACGTTTTCTCATAACCAGGATGTCCTGCAGCTGGTATGTCGTGATGTAAGCGAATGATGTCTATTCGGAGTATGTTATCTTCCGGAATGTACATCCGATCTTCTTCGTCGTAGAGTAAGCCATCAAGCTTCTCATGAATGCCCTTCTTCTGGAACTTCTGAACTTCTGTTTCAGATAGTTTGCACGTTGCAAAGAAGACTCTTTGTTTGATCCGTGTCCCTTCATCTGTCAGGGCGACTGTGCGGATATTTTCGGGAGCAATGACCAATATTCCTTTATTGTCATTTTCAACTCCGACGGCGTGGTCTTCTCGTCGTGAGAGAGCGTCAGCTTTTGCCATAGAAGGTCCAGGTTTGTAAACCCAGATCATATTGAATCTAGATAGATATTGCGCCCAGCGCGCTTGTCATCGGTTGAGATCCTGTCTCGTCATGAACCACTGCAGGTTGGCGTGGTCGTTCCAGATCTCAAACTGGTGTCTAGCACCTTCTAGGTAATGTCGCCATTGCTCTAGTGCCTGAATGACTGAGAGCATTTCTTTATCGGCGATAGGATAATTCCGTTCTTGCGGAGTCATGGAATGAGATGAATAGGCAACTGGGTGCCATTTGTCCTCTTTGAGAATAGATAGGACTGCGCCTGTTGCATAATTGGATGCATCACATTCTAAGCGGAATTGACAATTGCCGTCAGGGAAGGCGAGTATGGGAGCTGAGGTGAAACTCTTTTTCAGCGTGTCAAACGCTATTTGACACTTGTCATCCCATATGAAAGCTTGTTCCTTTTTGGTTAGGTCATTGAGAGGACGTGCGACTTGCGCATAGTCTTGAATGAACCTTCGATAGAAGTTTGCTAAACCTAGGAAGCTTCTTACGCCTTTGACGTTCTTCGGCTCTGGCCATTCCAGTATGGCGGTGACTTTAGATTGATCCATTTTTATCCCATCTTTTCCTACAATCTTTCCAAGGAATTCTACCTCTGATACGCGGAAATTGCATTTTTCGGGTTTCACGAATAGGTCATTTTCTTCTAGTCTGCGAAGAACTTCAAGCACGATTTTGTCATGTTCTGCCCGATTTTCTGATTTGGTAAAGATCATCAAATCGTCTATGTAGACGACGAGCACGTCTTCCATGTCTGCGAAGATTTCGTTCATCATTGCTTGGAATGTGCCGGGGGAGTTACAGAGACCGAAGTACATGACTCGGGGTTTGAAAGAACCACGGAAGCAAACGAAGGCGGCTTTCCATTCATCGCCTTCTTTGATGCGAACGTTGTTGTATCCCCATCTGAGATCCATCTTTGTGAATAATTTAGCTCCTTTGAGCTTGTCGACGAGTTGGCCGATCAACGGTAATGGATAGTTATTTTTGACCGTGTGTTCGTTTAGATAACGGTAGTCCTGTACCATGCGTTTACGTCCATCCTTTTTAGGGACAAAGAAGACTGGTGACGTTTGAGGGGATTTAGAAGGCGCGATATAGCCCTTCTTGAGCTGATCATCGATGAAGTCGCTGACTTCCTTCTGTTCCGTTTCCGAAAGTGGTATCAGTCTTCCCTTTTTAGGTTTGAACGTCTCTTTTAGATCAATAGCGTGATCCCACGGCTTGCATAAGGGCATGCGCTCTGATTCTCCTTTAGAGAATACCTTGAGGAATTTGTGGTACTCTTTTGGGACCATTTCCTCCACGGTCTTTTCCTTTTCTTTGGGAATTTGCGCGTCAAGCGCATGGATAGCGGAGTATGCAGAATACTGGGAATCTCGTTCCTGGTGATCTGGATCTTGGATATCTAAGTTTGTCCTTTCTTGGAGTAGGGCACACGTGTGTGGGCAACGAGTCATTTTGACTGTTCCCTTACTCCAATTAATGTCCGGATTATGACGTTTCAGCCACAAGAATCCGAGTATGAAGGCGTTCTTGCCAAGATCTGTGATTTCCGCAGTGACTTCTTCGCGGTGTCCTTCGTAATCTAGCACTAGCTGGGCTGAGTGCGTAATAGAACCAGCGGAATTTCTTGTTCCGTCCACGTTGTAAACGGGAATCGCATGACGTAACTTTGTCAAGGGAATGTGATGGGATTTCGCCCACTGGCGGTCTATGAATATGGCATTTGCTCCTGAATCAAGGAGTGCCGTAAGTGGAATGAATGTCCGACTTGTTTCAGGACGAATCTTGATTTCGAGAAGTATTTCGCGTTCCGGCGCGAATGAGCGCACGAAAGCATTGTCTGGGATTTGTGTGGGAGAGGGAGGAATAGAGGAATTAAGCACCCGTGTAACGCCCGGGCCGAGCCCATCAAGGGACTCCTCTGTCGGCAAAGTGATATTGGAAACTAATGTATCATCCGCATCATCATCGGCGGAGTTTTCTACTTCTAGTGGTCCGTAGCGAGATCCTCTCACACACCCAGATGCGTGTGAAAGGGGTTTCAGTTTTCCGACTTGTCGGTAAGGGTGATGTAGTCCTGGAACCAAGCCTTTGCTTCTTCCAGACCCATGCCTCGGGTAGCGCGTACCCAATCCATTTCTTTTCCTTTGCCCTTGTTTGGCTTAGGAGTTTCGGTGCTTTTATTCTCATCCCAGGAGGTATGTTCCTCTGTGAAGCGAACATTCCTTGGTGCTTTGTACTTTTTGCACATGTGTTTGTGCTCTCCCCTAGACCATCCGCATTCTGAGCATCTGGTCTTGGGTTCCTTGCAGTCTCTGACGAAGTGGTCCTTGCCACAGTTGAAGCACTTGGGTTTCCTGTCTCCATTAGGTTTCTTAGTTTGGACGGCGTCAACGTCCATTGCGTTAGGGTCACGGTGTGTGATTCTGTCTGCCGTGCCTGCCTTGATGTACGAGAATAGCTCTTTCCTGTTACAGCGAGCGCGGATTGCTTCGACGAAGGCTTCGTAATTGTCGAATCTTCCCACGTTCTCAAGTAGGAATTTGACTGATTCTTGATCTGCGTTCTTCTCTAGGATTTCGATGTGACGTTCATTGTCCCATCCATCCATCGCTTTGTGGATCTCGAATTTGGTTATGAAACTAGCGAATTTCATATCGTGCTGTTTCAGACCCATGATCATTTTTCGATGATATTCCTGTTCGTTTGATGAACGGAACCGATCCGTCATCATCTTTTCGAAGTCATTCCAAGTATGGGTTGTTCCGTCCAAGATCTGTGCCATAGTGGCGCGTGCAAAATCTCCGGCGTCCCCCCCTTTCATTCGGCTAAGGGTTGCCTTTATTCCGGGCATCCCGGCAAGTACTCTGATGTTTTCTGCTCGCCAGGAGCGTACTCTCATCCACCATTCTTCAATTTTTTTGCCTTTGGATCCGTCATAGTCTCCCGGGTCAGCTACGATTTTCGATAGCCTTGGTTCAGCTGGTGGCACTGAACCTCCTGGAGCTGGGGGTATTGGCATATTAAGAATCGCCCTGATCTGATCCGTTGCTTGATCAAGATCGTCACGTAATGTCTGGTTTCTGAGTCGTTCATCTCGTAACGAATCTGTTTGGATTTCTAAGAAAAGCCTGAGCTGTGCTCCTAAAGAGGCTAAGTCTTGATTATGGCTATTGGCGAGATTGGAAAGACTTTCTGCAAGTGCTTCTGGAAGCGCAGTTTGTGACATTGTTACTACTAGTACTTGTAGCGAGGTTGGGGGAGCTTGGGGTGCTTGGCACGTAGGACTATTCTAGAGACTGTTTCAGGGTCGTTTATGTTTCCTACTTCTGTGCGTATGATCTTTCTCCGGAAGGCGGCGGGGATCTTTATCTTTTTGATCAGCCTAGCCGGTACTACTCTCTCTGGTCCTGTGATCGCTTCTCTCTGTCTCTTTGGGGTTCTAACCTCTTCGTCAAACTCTTCGAGTCTTCTTTTAACGCTAGAGGTAGCGGATGCGGTTTTCGGCAGCGAGGGTGCCTTCTCTGATAACCCACGTGGTACGACTAACGGGGATGGAGCGGGGAGTGGGATCGAGGGGGCGATAGGCGTCTGGTCGTTGGGGTCGAACTCTTCGCTGATGAGTGACTCTTGGCTGACCGACGCTGGTCTGTCGAAGTCTCCGAGTATCCCGTCGAATAGCAGTCCCTGGGCGTATGCTATCGACGCGTCGTGGTAGGTTGCGTAACCTCCGTCTGAGTTCTTTCCAAAGTAGAACTGCTCTGGCTCTAATGCCGTGAGCGCTTTCAGCGTCCTGCTGAATGGTGAGAGAAGTCTAGCGGGTTCTTCTTCACCCACTGGGATCCGTGCGTCTGCAGCGGCCTCCGGCTCTGTCTCAACTATGGTCGGGATCGCGGTGACCCGTCCGTGCCTAGCTACTACTGAGGCTACGTAAGGATGGTCTAGGTTCTCGGCTTGCGAGTACCTCCCGGACCGGAAAGGGAGAAGAGTGGCGTGAAAAGTTGGAAAGTACACTACGAGGTCACGTTAACGTAGGTACTTTGAGCGAGAGATTGTCCACGCACTTGCGTCGCGATGAAGCGGTGGAGAACGATAGCGTAGAGGTGATAGAATGAAGCTTAGTTCAAGTGAAACGACCCAAAACTCGTATTGAGATCAGGTCTACACTATCGCCAAGTGAAGCGGTTTAGAAGAAGAGAATGGAGAACAACTGAGATAGGACGGTTGAGTCTTGGGGAAAGACCAAGTGAACTAAGCTGGGGTTACCAGCAGTTCCTTGGGGTTTATATACTATCCTAAGTGTTTGTACATGTTTGTATGTACTATAACTAAATAAGGAGTTACCCTGAACCCATGAGAATAGAAGCGAGATAAGGAGGCTGTGAAGCATAGCCGAGATAGCGGAGATGAAGTACATGAGGTGAAAGGCTGTGGCATAGCCATGCGCTGCACGGAGATTAACTGTCAAGGTAAGGCAGTGCGTGAGAATGAATATAACCATAAGGGGCGACCGTGCGAATAGTGAAAGTGAATGAGCACGTGTCTGAAAGATAAGATGAGAGAGATTAGATAGGATCGAATGGAACGAAACGTTGAAGTCTGAAAAGTGTCTGTGAAGGTGAGAGAACCGTAATGAGCCGTAACAGTCACCATATGGCAATAAAGTTTACTTCCTTTCAATTTACAATTCTAAATGCTGACTTTGAGTGATAAGAATGAGAATAGGACGCCTGAGGGCAATCTTCAAACTACCCTCCTCCCTTTTGCTCCTGACCCAGTCGCCGGAAAACTGGCCCAAGAATTCTTTGGCTTACGTCAAATGGTATAAACTCTCCGCTTCTACAGGCAAGTATCACAACATGTATACAGTCACCAAACCGCCAGGCTCCAATTTCTCTTCTTATCAGCACCCCATCGTTGACTCATCCTTATTCGTCATAGCTCATTCTGACTCATTCTGACTCTTTCTATGCCTGCCCTTAACTTGTTCACTTATCTATATAAACCCTCGAATCTCCTCCTGTAACCTTAAGTTAGACATACACAATCTAGCCTGGTTACTCCTCGTCTCCCTTGAACCCTCTGAGAGTCACCGTCCCACTCTTGAACGGACGCTAGGCCTTAACGTGGACATCCCATCGTTAGGCTACCTTTGAAACCCTTGTCTTTGACTAGGCTTTTGTGTCTACGCTTTGACCTACCCGGTATGAGCGTAACAAAAGGTCTAACTTACCCTTGAAGGCTACCTTCGCTGTAGACCTCCACCATTTCCCAACGACCTCGCCTCGACACCTCTCGCTGGAACCTCCCACGAGAGATCGCTAATCCACAGAACCCCGAATCCTCTGACTCGGGCTCACCTGGAGAGGAACATTCCTCTAACCCCTACGACACCTCTGATCTTTACGACAAACAAATCACCACCCAAGAGGAACAAGAAGAAACCCTTCACCTCTCCCACAAATTTTCCTCAGCTGTAACCATCTCAAGGTCACCAACACCACCGTCACCGACCCCAATATCCCGCAGAGCTCCACAGTTCCCTGTGTCGCCTGCTCCCCCACAAACCCCAGCTTTCTCCACCTCCCACCTTCGTAAAACCCATGTCTTCCTCTAAACCCACTGAACTCCACATCGGAGCCCCAGACGCCTTTGATAGCTCCTTCGAGAAAAGCACTGCCTGGATGAATTCCATCCAATTCTATCTCACTGTCAATGGTGACGTATACAACACAGATCCCAAGAAGATCACCTTTGCACTATTCTACATGTCCAAAGGATCAGCAGCCACTTGGGCTGCCACCTTCCGCCGTAAGGCCATCACCGGCACCACTGTCACAATGGGAACCTGGGCTCAATTTATCACTGATTTCGAAACCGCATTCAAACACCACGATACCGTAGGAAACGCCGTCGCCTGGCTTTCCACCAAACGAATGAAGCCTCTCAAGAACAGAGAATATTCTCCCTCTCTCTCGGAATTCATTTCGAGTTTCCAGAACCAAGTCACCTTGTCTGGCATTATCGATAACAACGTCCTAATTGGATACTTCTCTGCGGGAATACCCATCTCCCTTATGAGACGAGTCAACAGCATGGATATCGTCCCTACCACAATCAACAATTGGTACAAGCGCACCACCCAATTCCAGACCCAATGGGAACACACCAATGAGATCACTAATTGCAATCGCAATCCTGCCAAACAATTCCGTCCGTTCTCCTCCACCAATCACTTCACCCCTGCCAGGGACCCCAATGCCATGGACGTTGACGCCATTTGTATCACCAAACTCACTCCTGAAGAGCGGAAACACTGCCAGGAGAAAGGACTCTGCTTCCGCTGCAGGAAAGCTGGACATCGGTCCAACGCCTGCCCAGAGTTCTCCTCGAACCAGAAAACACTGAAGAAGGTTCAGAAGGTTGAGGAAGAAATTCCCTCGTTAATTGAGATAGATGATGACGAGGATGAAACCACCGTTCGTAATGTAGCCTTTGTCACAAAGGGTTTTTAGGCCGGGAAGCTCTGCCGACGCAAGCTTCCCCAGTCACGTGTGCACCTGTACTTGTAAAGTTGTGAAAGCGCTCTATGCAAATTCCCATACAGATTATCGTTCCCTCACACACAATGAAAGCCGTCGAAACCCACGCCCTCATTGATAGTGGCGCAGACATCTCCTGTATCAATTGGGGCTTTATACGAAAAAATTGAATCCCAACCACCCGACTCGAAACCCCTATTCGAGTCTGAAACGTCGACCAGACCGCAAACAAAAGCGGAATGATACTCTTCACCACCACACTCTTCCTCGACATCGAAGGAATCACACAAGAAGTAATCTTCCATGTCATGAACTGCGGAAACGAAAACGTCATCCTAGGTCTCCCATGGCTTGAAAAAGCTAACCCAACCATCGACTGGCGCCGACAAACCCTCTCGCTATCAGAGTCCATCAACGAGTCAAAGAAGTTATATACCATACATGCTGCGGCCTGTAAAGCCAATGACCAACTCTTCACCCGACCTACCCCTCCTCCTCAACACTCTTACGTAACCCCAGAAATTGACAAACAACTCTATGACTACCTGGACTCTGAAACCGAATCCACCTTCCTTAACTGCGCCTACGAGAACCTTACCCTCAACCGCATTATTCGTTGCGGTTCACACTTTGTCCCAATCATGTCGTTGCTCGCCTTACCCAAGCCACAGAACTCGCCATCACGGCCGAACTGGCCAAACCTAAACTGTTATGCTTGTACCGGGTAGGTCAAAGCATAGAAACAAAAGCCTAGTCAAAGACAAGGGTTTCAAAGGTAGCCTATAGTATTTAAAAACTTTTCAAACTTTTGCCTACAACGGTATTCGAACTCTGGACTTTGTCTACAACTTAGGGGTCAAACCAGATTCATCCTAATCCGCTCCGGTAGTCCCGGTAGCATTACATAAACTATTACATAATCAGGTCACGTGACAAAGGTCCAGACTTAGATGAGTCAGCAATGATGTCATGGCCTAGATCCTAATCCGTGCCTGGTACTTTTTCTTATCATCGTACCACTTACCTTATCTATCTTTCCCTTTGTGTTTTCCTTATTCGGCTGTTGGTCTGTGCGCACTTCTCAATAGTATATAAGTAGCCCTGTACTTATCACAGACCCCAGTCTAATCCATTTGTGACTTCACCGTCATTAAGCTTTAGTACTCAGCATATCCTTCGCATAGGCCTAGTGTTGCCTAAAGTCCCCGCTGTGTTGTGAGAGATCATAACACTTGGATTAGACTTGAAAACACCGCCTGGACTCTAGGGCTAAAGAGTGGGTCAAGAAGACCGTTTGTGTACGTGACACACAGGAGACCGCAACTCCGTCCACTGCTGCATATACGGCCGTCCGCCGTCATAAATTGGATAACGTTGCTGTTCCCCATAGTGCACTAGGGGCTTTTTGATCGTTCAAGACGTCTTGGGGCCCGCTCACGCGCCAACCCTCTGACTGTAGACACGATCCGGGTTCGCGTGATCACCCGTTGACGTCACGCATTCGCCATCTGGCTATTTTATTCTTTTGGGCCAGCCTTTAGTGCCCCGTTTCTGTTACCCTCAGTACTAGTGTTTAAAAGTCCAGTTACATAACTGGAAAAAAACCGAAACTTAACTTAACTGGAGCGAAATATAACTGAAACTGGGTGAAAAATTGTAACTGGTTACATCCAGTTTCAGTTACAGTTTAGTCACTTCCAAAATTTTACAAAACTGTACACAAACTGGTTATAACTGGTTATAAATAATAACCTATATATGGTCATCTACCACTATTCTTCCTGATTTTTTACAAAATTTTCCAACCTTATTTGACTTTTCTTCTGAATATTGAAGTAAATTGATGAAATGACTGATTGAGACACACTCTACTCAAATACACATGTTAATTTGCACTACTGAGATAATATATTTGCTTGTATTTTACTTAACTTGACCTCCATTCCAATGCTATATCCACCAAAACATATGATAATCATGGTAATATAATAAAATGAGCATATCTTCTCAAGGACTGAACCAAATCATATGATCCAGGGGTCATTTTAAAGCTACGAATCAGGGCTTTCTAATGTTTGTCCAGTTATTACAAAAAACCGGTCACAAACTGGTCACAAACTGGACCATAACTGATATGACAGTTATGTAGAGTTTCAGTTCAGTTAAACTGATTTTGCCGAAATTGATAACCAGTTACAGTTACAGTTTTGTCAAAAGAGGTACAAAAACTTAACTTAACTGGACTTTTAAACGCTACTCAGTACTATAGTATTTTGTTCGAAGACCGGATTGGGATCGTGCCCAATTGCAAAGGACGACAAGGGAAAAGCGCGTCGCCGCCCCCTTGGCTGAGTCATACGTAGCAACGTAAGCCGGCAGCACCCCCGAGGTACAAAATAGAAAACAATAAAAATAGTATCCTGTATTACGATAGTTTTCGCTACTGCTCGAAGATAGAAGTTCGAGAGTAGTATATGTGCAAAATCCAAACAGATCTTGGGAAAATTCCTCAGAAGGTCTGCAAAGATTCCGATAAGCGTCGCAGATATCATCTCCGCTCCAAGAAATATTTCCTTCGTCCTCGTGTCTGTCATCCCCAGAGAACCTTTGGAAGATAGGGTTCAGTAAGGATATATGTCAGCAGAGCTATACGATCAGGAACCACAAAATCAAGGTTACAGATCCCCCCCACGTCATTTTCCATCCTCATCCGAAAGTTCACATCCCCCTACTCTCCGCCCCGAAACTCCGATGGCTGATCCCGTTGATCCCATCGCCGCCCTCACCGCCGCTCTGAAGGCGCTCATTTCAGACAATTCGGACTCCGTGTCCAAAAAGGTTGCCGACCCGGGAAAATGGGATGGTGATCGCACCAAGTTCCGTTTGTGGTGGGCGCAGGTTAACGCCTGGCAGTCTGTCCATACGTGGAAAAACAACAAGGTTCTATGCCTCGCTGTGCTTTCACGGCTAGAAGGAAAAGCGGCTGGGTTCGCCCAGATGACAATAGAAAAATGGACCCGGTATGAACAAATGCCACCACCACCATTGCCGGAACTAGAAGGCGAAGAACCAGTAGAGGAACCTGTTCGGGAACCCCTGGGACTAAAAGCATGGCCAACTTGGGCAATATTTTCACATCTCCTCAAAGGACATTTTCAGATAGACGTTCTCGCTCATGAGAGTCTTCGAAAATTGGAAGCATTGAAGCAGGCTGGGAAACCTGTGGACATCTTCCTCCAGGAGTTTGAATTGTTGAAAGCGGAATCAGAGATTGAAGATGCTCATGCCAAAGAGCTTCTGAAGAAGGCGATAGATTACAAGATCTATTATCAGGCGCAAATCAACACCAATATTGATGAGCAAAATTTGACCAATATAATCGACACCTACCGAAAGTTAGGTCGCACGTTCGAACGTATTGTTGTTGAACGCGGTGCACCAGTTCGTCAGGCACCCGCTCCTGCCCCCAGGCCCTCTTCTTCATATCCGTATCTTCCCCCTCGTTACCCAATTGCATCTCGCCCGCTCCCACGTCCCCCCGCTTCGTATGCGGCCCCCCGTTTCACCTCCACAGGCACACAGCCTGGTCGAGGAGCTCCGATGGATCTGTCGGCACAGCAAATGCCAAGACCGCCAGTTCACGGCAATTGTTTCAGTTGTGATCAGCCTGGTCACTTTGCTAACACCTGCCCGAAACCGCGCCGTCCCCGACAGAGACAGGTGGTTATGTGGGATCCTTACTCTCAACAATATGTTGAAACTTCCCTGCCGTTTGACAACCGGCAGATGCCCTTAAGTAGTCAACTATCATTTGAATCGGTCTTTTTCTATTCGTCGAGTGTTTGAGGCGGGGCTCACCGAGAAAGTCCCAGTAGAACTCCACGAGTACTTAGACGTCTTCTCAGAGCAAGAGAGTGAGCGTATGCCTACCCGAAAGGCGTGGGACCACGCAATAGATCTCAAGCCTGATTTCGTTCCCAAAAAGGGTCGGGTGATTCCGATGTCTGAACAGGAACTAGATGATGTCAAAAAGTTCATCGATAAGGAGTTATCGAAAGGATATCTTCGTCCGTCAAAATCCCCTCAGACATCTCCTGTTTTCTTTATTCCAAAAAAGGACGGTAAAAAGAGATTAGTTATGGACTATCGTTACGTAAATGAGGGAACTGTCAAGAACGCTTACCCTCTTCCCCTCATTTCTGGACTTATCGACCAGCTCAAAGGAGCTGATATGTTTACTAAAATGGACCTTTGTTGGGGCTATAATAATGTTAGAATAAAAGAAGGCGACGAATGGAAAGCGGCTTTCGTTACTCCATTCGGCGCTTACGAACTCTCCCCCCACATTCCAACAAATGATGAATGATCTATTTAGCAATCTTCATGGGGTTCTCATTATTTATATCGACGATCTTATGATCTTTACGTTCGGAAAACTAGAGCACAGCATTTAGAAATAGTTAAAACCGTATTGCAACGTCTCAGAGAGAACGATCTTTACGTAAAACCAGAAAAGTGTAGCTTTGCTGTAGATTCCGTAGATTTCTTGGGAATGGTTATCTCCCAGAAAGGCGTAGAGATGGACACTTCAAAGGTGCAGGCGATTTTGGATTGGCCGGCGCCAACTTGGTTGAAGGGTGTTCAGTCCTTTTTAGGATTGGCTAACTTCTATCGACGCTTCATTCAGGGCTTCGCTGACATTGCTCGTCCCTTGAATGACCTTACCAAAAAGGACACACCATACCGGTGGGGACCAGAGCAACAGCAAGCTTTTGATAAGCTGAAACAGCAATTCACAACCGCTCCGCTTTTAGCATATCCTGACCGCTCTAAAGAAGTCAGAGTAGAAACGGACGCTAGTGATATTGCAACGGGAGCTGTGCTCTCGGTTAAATGTGATGATGGCCTCTGGAGGCCTTGTGCCTTCATCTCCCATTCCTTTAGTTCTGCCGAGAAGAACTACCCGGTTTATGACAAAGAGCTTCTAGCTGTCATTCGGGCTTTGCAGGAATGGAGGCATTATCTAATGGGTCGAGAACACTTCGAGATTTGGACTGATCACAAGAATCTCGAATATTGGAAATCTCCCCAAACTCTGAGCCCACGTCAAGCACGCTGGAACGCGTTGCTCTCAGAGTATAATTACTCGATTATTTATAAACCGGGTTCTACAAATGGAAGGGCTGATGCTTTATCCCGTCGACAAGATCATGGAGAAGCAGATCCCGACCATAACAAAAATATTACTGTACTTCCTGCTTCGGTCTTTATTAATACGGTTACCCTTTCTTCACCTATTTATGAAGAAATACAAAACGAATCAGAAAAAATAAAAAATGATACTCTAGATGGCTTCGTTTTTGACGAGGGGTCTATAGTATTTAAAAACGATAAAAACAAGGTTTTTGTACCTATTTCTTTACGTACTAAACTACTTACAATCCTTCATGATTCACCTATTGGAGGCCATGGTGGCCAAGGACGTACTTTGCATCTGGTTACTCGTTATTTCTCGTGGCCTGGTGTCACAAAGGACGTTAAAACATACGTAGAACATTGTCAGACGTGCGCCCTCACGAAGGGAAAGTCAACTGCACAAGCTGGCAAATTAATTCCCCTTCCCGTTCCGAGAGAACCATGGAAGGATATATCTATAGACTTTACCACGGGTTTCCCCAAATCACGTGGCTTTGATGCCATTTGTGTAATTGTAGATCGCTTCTCTAAAGAAGTCGAGTTTATCGCTTGTAGAAAGACAATTTCTTCAAAAGAACTAGCTATTTTATTTAGAGACAATGTTTGGTGTAGACACGGACTTCCCTCTTCGATTGTTTCAGATCGAGGACCGCAATTCACATCGGAGTT
This sequence comes from Chalciporus piperatus, assembly GCA_038093975.1. Lineage (NCBI taxonomy): Eukaryota > Fungi > Basidiomycota > Agaricomycetes > Boletales > Boletaceae > Chalciporus > Chalciporus piperatus. The sequence goes on from JBBPTG010000072.1 coordinate 113,066, forward strand.
TACTTCGCAGCTTTGCACCCTTCTAGGAATAGAACAGAAGCTGTCAACCGCTTATCATCCCCAAACCGATGGCCAAACGGAGCGTATGAACCGAGAACTCCAGCAGTATCTCCGCGCTTACGTGGCTAAACGTCAAACAGAATGGGCTGATTGGTTGAAGATAGCGCAGTTCCATCATAATTCCTCCCTTTCCACCGCTACCGGAACGATCCCCTTCGCTATAACAAAAAACTACTTCCCACGCATGGGATTCGAAGGCGATTCATCTCCGGCTGGTGCATTCTTAGAGAAATGTGGAAAGGCACACAAAGAAGTAGAGCAGGCGTTAGAGAAACTCAGAACCGGATGAAAGAGCAAGCGGACAAGCATCGGTCCGAAGCTCCAGATTATCAAATCGGAGATTTCGTTATGTTATCCACGGACAATCTCAAACTCCCCTATCCTTCCAAAAAGATGACGCAGAACTGGATTGGACCTTATCAGATCACGAAGGTCCTTCCTAATGCAGTCACGCTTGACTTGCCCAATTCTATGCATATTCATCCCACGGTTAATGTCAAACGAGTCAAACCGGCTCGAGAACCGTTGGAAGGGCAACCGGTCTGTCTTCCGGATCCGGTAATAGTCAACCAAGAAGGTGAAGAAGAGTACGAGGTGGATTACGTAGTGAAGTCTCAGGTTAAACAAGGACAATTAGAGTACCTGGTTCATTGGAAAGGCTGGGACATATCGGACCGTACATGGGAAAAGGCAGCGCATTTGTCAAATGCACCCGAAGCTGTCAAAGCTTTTCACAAAAAGCACCCGTCCGCCCCACGTCGAATCAACATGACCATGGGAAATTTCTCTGCCTTGTTTCAGAAATACGAAAATCTGACAGAGGTTCCTATGCGGAAATTGCTGAATCGCCTGGAATGTGATTCCTAGAGAGGGGATAGTGTTATAGTATTTAAAAACTTTTCAAAACTTTTGCCTACAACGGTATTCGAACTCTGGACTTTGTCTACAACTTAGGGGTCAAGCCGGTGTAAGAAAGTTAAACCCTCTGTAGGAATAGAAATCCCGAGAAGGTTAGTAGCAAAAGATAAAGAAGGGTACGATAAGTTCGACCCTAAAGGGATTCCAGGGAATGAAGACAAGCAAAAAGACTCGTTTCCGGCGTACCGAACCGTTGAAGAACCGGAAAATGATGTTCCGTACGAACAAACAGTTGTTCCGGACCACTTCCTTGCGGTTAGGACTAGTGGAACGAAGGTAAGAACGGACGGAAAGTGTGGGCGAAGGTTCCGGAGTTTTAGAGAGAGAGGTTGTTGCGTGGAGAAAAGAAAGGTCGATTCAAAATAAGCAAAGTACAGTCTTTTATAGTCCGGGCATACCCGAGACTCTGATAGCGACAGAACGCTAAGTGACAGTACTGGACTAAGTATAGACAGGATAGATGACAAGACGAAAAGGATGAGTAAAAGTAAGGAAAGTGCAACAGTAAAGACGCATAGCAAGGTTAGAGAACATGGAATGGAAGGGAAGCTTACCAGCGACTCAGAATCATATCATACCTGGACAACGGTTTCCGGGGACACGGAGGACGATACCTGTGAACAAAACAAACTATCCGTGGTTTCCGTATACCACGGAACGACGGGAACGGGAAGTGATGGGGACGGAAAGCCGTATGTGCGGCTGTTACGAACGCTCAGTTCCTTATCCTAGTCTTTCCTACACTTACTACGTTTCTCTTTCACTTTTGGACTTAGTCGCTTTCTCTCCCTTTTCTGTTATCTTATCTTATCAAGATCACATCACGTGACCTGCTGACATCAGCTAGGTCTAGCCTTTCGCTTACGTAACGTGGCTGTGCGTGGCTGTGCATCTTCCCCACTGTCCATGACTCATACCGAGTCACCATGACTCAGACTCTTGTTGACTCATTATGACTCACCGTGACTCATACTGACTCACGCTGACTCATCTCGCTTCCTAGTCATATACGCTATTGGCTGTTACTCGCCATGACTCATATCTAGTCATACCTAGTCATATAGTTAAGGTTTACTAGTCATATAGTTAAGGTTTAGCCACAACATGTACAAACACTGTCAATAGTATATAAACCCGGGTTGACAAGCACTGGCTCTCCAGTCTTGTTCTCCTGGAGTTTCCTCTTCTTGAACTTCATGGGCCAAGCGCTCCTGCTTGCCTAGTCTGATCCTCAGCTCTAGTTACTGAGTTGATGTGGTTTCGCTAGGGCATGTTGTCTGATGATAGCGCTAGCTCTTGATTGAGTTGAGTCGTTTCATTAGAACAAGACTTCTTATTAATCCTCTCTGCCTCAGTGTCTCGTCACTGCCGCACTCGTTGTACGCCATCTGCACCGTCATCGCAAGTGGGTACCGGCGCTGCTTGTTCGCGCCTCGTCGTCGTTGCTGCTAGTCAGCTCACCATCGTATGCCACTTCATCGTCGTCGCAAGTGGGTACCAGCACAATCGAGAAACGTGCTTCGTCGTCGCTGAAGATAACTAGGTCAGCAAATAAACATATCGTCGTCCGCGTTGAGTCTGCCAGTCAGCTCACCATCGTCCTCATCGCTGAAGATAACTCGGTCAGCAAATCCGACGTCATCGTTGTCATCGTCGTGGAGCTTGCAAGTCAGCTCATCATTGTCAACATCGTCGAGCCTGCCAGTCAGCTCATCGTCGCCATCGTTCGCGTACATGCTCATCGAGATCGAGCTTATCGTTGCTGCTATCGCAACAGTACGTCGTCACTGTCTTACAACCCAGCAGAGTGCTTACCTCTGTCGTCTACTGCGCTGTCGTCGCGCTCACCATCCTTGTCACTGTCAAGGCTGCTAGCCAGCTCATATCGTCATCACTGTTGCTGCGTCCGCAACACGTCGTCATCGTCGCCACATACTCAGACCTACCTAGCTTTGGTCGTGAGCTAAAGAGTCACTACCTAGTGTTGATGACTGCGTCATGACACTTGGATAAACTTGATCACACTGCCCGGACTCTAGGGCTAAAGAGTTGGTCGTTTGACCGTTGGCGTACGTGACACGCTCGGAGAAAGCAACTCTGTTCCCACTGCTGCACATACGGCTGTCCACCGTTCTAAACAGGATAATGTTGCTGTTCCCCATAGTGCACAAGGGGCTCTTTGATCATTGGAGATCGCTTGGGTATTACCAATAGCCTTTGCGTGTACACATGATCCAGGTTCGCGTGATCACCTGTTGACGTCACGAATTCGCCTTCTGGCTTTTCATTTCTCATGGGTCAGCATTTAGTGCCCAGTTTCTGTTACCCATTCGTCGTTGTCGTCACCCCACATCCCTATCCGCGTACATCGTCGTCGCTGTCTCGCGACTCTACTAGAGTGTCTACCTCTACCGTGTACATCATCGCCGTTGCTCTGCAACTACTCCCCTGCAACTAGAGTGTCTACCTCTGTTGCGCATTCCGTCGCCGTCATCCGCGAAGCCTGAAAGATAGCTTCACGATCTGTTGAACCTCACTTGGTCTTCTATACCGGTTTGGACAATCAACGCGCAGTACTCTAGCAGTACTTAGAAGATCAATACTCTGAGTTATCGCAACTCACGTGCAAGAGCCGCCGCCGCTCGACTTCGTCTCCCTCGACATCTACAAGCTTGAAAGATAGCTTTACGACTTTATCGTTATCGTCTAGTCGTCTCGTCACCAGTACGCCACTCAACTGTCGATCGCAAGTGGGTACCTGCACTGTCTTCGCGCCTTGTCATCGCTGACAGTAGGTATCTACTTGTCGAGCAATCCCGCCGCCTATGAGCGTGCCGCGTCCTCTGTCCTTCCATCGAGTGGAACTGGATACTTGATTTTCTGTTTACCGCGTTCACGACATTTCAACTGCTTTCGTTGAGTTAACAACTGTCGAACACCTCATGATGTCGAACATCATCGTACTCCGCGTCGCGTTTTTACCCCTTCCATCGAGTGGAACGGAACATTATGCTGTCACCGCATATCTCCCTTGTCCCTATCGTCGTCAGCAAGCTTGAAAGACAGCTTTACGACTTTATCATCGTTGTCACCGACACATCGCGTCAAGAACGCTGTCACTAGTGTCTATTCTACTAGGGTGTTATCCCTGAACGTGTCTGGAATCCAAAACTCTCGCCGTCCGCTATCTGGAATCCAAATTCGTCGAGCTGTTTTCGCTCGTTGCTTTGCGCACACTGCTGCCACATGCATGAAATCCGAGTAGTCTGGAATCCAAATCGACAGAGCTGCTTCCGCTCATTGCTACTTGAATAGCGTTGTCTAGGATCCAAATCTATTGAGCTGCTTTCGCTCATCACTATCAATCCTCACTGCTGTCTCAAGCACTCGAAGTCTGGAATAGAATTCCATTGAGCTGTTGTCGCTCATCGCTCGAACAATCCCAAACCACTCGTCATTTCGGTTATCTGTGAAGAAACCTACAGAAACCGTGAATTTTTTTTACCGGGGGGATTGTCAAGATCACATGAAACTCCTACTTCCATCGAGTATCGAGAAGGCCGACCGGGCCAACGAACCATAGAGTTCCTCTGTGGGTTCACCGTAGGGTCTGGTTCTCCGTAGGGTTTGTCTGGAATCCAAACCAAAGAGAGGAGGTAGTGGAATGGTAGTGACACGATGAAGTGTTGCGGGAATGCACACGAAGATGTGTTACCAATGAACACCAATGGAACGTGAAGTGACACAAGGAATACAAAGTGTTATGGCAATGACACAAGTGTTACGACAAGTGACACACTATGAACACGCTAGTGTGAAGAGTACAAGAGAGTACCAAGGGTACGAACAATAATGGTGTTAACCATAATCATTTTCTTCGCTCAAAATCTCTTTCTCTCGCCCAAATTCCAAGCTGCAGTCGCTTGAAGAACCCAAATCTCTACCGAGAACGCGCATTTCTGAGGATTTCACAATCTTCACGCTCATCACCACTCGCTTTAGCACTCGCTGCTGCAATTCTCATTGACACACTCGAGAAACGTGTTGATACAATCCAAGGAAACCTTTCTTACAAGGTTAGAACCTTACGCATTCGCAAATCTGATTGGTCGGAACGCTATACGCTTGAAGCTTCCATATCCCATGACGAACACAAGGTGAATTACATCGTTGATTCATGCTTACAAGGTCAAAACCTGAAATGCCTTGCGCATTGAAAGCTATGCGAAATCCACTCGCACGTGAACACCAAGGTCTATTCTTGACATTGCACTGGATGCAATCAGAATTTCCCACGCTACACATCCGTCCACCCTGCGCTTACACAGCATGACTCAGAATTCTATTCGAGTCACAATTACAACTGCATGACAGTTGATCGAGTCAGACTGACGATGAAAATATCGATTGATTGGAAACTGTGCCGAGAACCGAAAAGGTATAAAGAGTGATGTTTTACGCTCTTGCTCTCCATTCACATCCATCATTGAAACAATCATCACAATGAACTCACATACCTTCGCCGCTGTCGTTCGCAATGTCGTCGCTCGCAACTATCGCAATGCTCGCACTCGCAGATACGTTGTCATCATCACATGCTGTTTTGCATTTCAACTATCCCAATTCCGGCTTCTGAGAATCCTACCACCCGTCCCCATCATCATGATTCTCGATATCATCATCATCATCGCCGTTCATTGCACAATGTTCGTGCTTCTTCACAGGTTGATATCTTTGCAAGGTCTTGATCGTCTGGAATACGATCCATAGAGAGGAGGTAGTGTTACGAACGCTCAGTTCCTTATCCTAGTCTTTCCTACACTTACTACGTTTCTCTTTCACTTTTGGACTTAGTCGCTTTCTCTCCCTTTTCTGTTATCTTATCTTATCAAGATCACATCACGTGACCTGCTGACATCAGCTAGGTCTAGCCTTTCGCTTATGTAACGTGGCTGTGCGTGGCTGTGCATCTTCCCCACTGTCCATGACTCATACCGAGTCACCATGACTCAGACTCTTATTGACTCATTATGACTCACCGTGACTCATACTGACTCACGCTGACTCATCTCGCTTCCTAGTCATATACGCTATTGGCTGTTACTCGCCATGACTCATATCTAGTCATACCTAGTCATATAGTTAAGGTTTACTAGTCATATAGTTAAGGTTTAGCCACAACATGTACAAACACTGTCAATAGTATATAAACCCGGGTTGACAAGCACTGGCTCTCCAGTCTTGTTCTCCTGGAGTTTCCTCTTCTTGAACTTCATGGGCCAAGCGCTCCTGCTTGCCTAGTCTGATCCTCAGCTCTAGTTACTGAGTTGATGTGGTTCCACTAGGGCATGTTGTCTGATGATAGCGCTAGCTCTTGATTGAGTTGAGTCGTTTCACCGCCCACGACAATCTGTCAAGGTTCAAGGAAGATTTGTCACAAGCTCCCAGTTGAAGGAGGACTTTGATAAGGGAGAGGCCGAGCGGAGGGAGAAGGAGCAACTCGAAGCAGAAAAGCAGGCTAAGAAAAAGGCTGCGGAGGGATCACGACAATCGCAAATTGAACACGACATCCGCAACAAGAGCTTTGATTCACTCTCAACGTTCCGCCGAAAAGATGACTATGTCACGCTCGCTGGTGCACTCGGGATTTCACGCGACGGAACAGTCGAAGAGCTCAAGGCCCGTATAAAAGACTATCTCGCTGATCCCGAACATGCTGATATCGCCCAGAACCCTCGTTTCGCGGCCCTTTTCCAGTCCGTTGGAAAAACACGCAATCGAAACCCACCACCCAACTCAGCACCATCCCTCGAGTCTTCCAGCCTTCAGGACTCCAAGTCACACAGCCATTCCATGCTGCAAGCTCCCTCCGATGATTTTTCAGTTTACGACACATACGGTACATACGATCATTTTTCGCCACACAATACTCGCGGTACTACATACACTCATTTCTCGCATTATCATACCTTTGATCCATCCCAAGCAGCATCATCTTCTAATCTCGATAGGCAGCCCCCATTCGATGTAAATGCTGGCATTAATCCGTTGTCATTCTCACTGTCTAATACTTACAACTACCCTCATTATAAACCCTAGTTACACTTTGTTACAGCAGATTGCGAAACTAATGGCACTCGCGGCCTTTTTTTTTCTGTGCGCCGGCCAATGACCCAAAAAAGGAAATTTTGAGAGCCTGCTCGAAACTCGCATTTGGTCCTAGGCTAGATAGTCCTTACTCTGCTCGTAGACCTCATCTTGTACACCAAACATCGATACCATGCCAGCAAATACCAAAAGTGAGCCCGGGAATGTGCAACCACCACTCAAAATCAAGTTCCGTAATCCCAAACTCGCAAGTACCAACAAGAATGTGACAGAGTCGGACAATGGCACCAGCATGTCAACAGAAACTCGCCACCCGTCGAACCAGAAGTCACCAGATCTCAAGGACGCACCAAAAGTGAATGTAGGTGAACTTTGAATCTGCATATACTCACTGTTTTGAATGTCCAGAAGCACGAGATCGCCCCGGGGAACTCAGACTTGGAGATTGAGGTCGTTGAAGGCAGGTAGTCTCTGAGCCTAAACAACACACTCATCATTTGATCTCACATGCTTCAGGCACAACGAAATTTATCTACAGCAACAACCCGAGCCGCAAGCGGAAGCAGCCCTCAGCAGACTCATTCTCCGAAGGTGAACTTGACGACGAGCATCCTCCTACAAAGCCACAGCCGAAGAAGGCCAAACAAGTCAAAGCCACCGAGGACAAGACTAATGATGTTCGCATTTTTAGGGTTTACATGGAGATCTCGTCAACCACGACTACCATGGAGCCGAAGCGACCTGGAAAGGTTGCGAAAGTGATAACGATGACAACAACTGCCACCAAAGGGCCGTTCAAGTTCGATACCTCTCGCCCCTTCTCCGATTTTCAACGCGAGGTTGCAAAAGCTCTTCCGTGTCGCGAGGTGCTCCTTCCCGTTTCGAAATTCGAGTGGAAGTTCGAAAAAGAGCCCCGATCGGCCCCGCGAAAGAAAATTTCAGATGTTGCAGGATTTGACGCCCTTATCGATGCAGTCGGCATGAGGCGAGCTACGGAGAACATCGTTGTATGGTTATACTTACCCAAGCCTGCGAAAGACGAGGAGGTAAGTCGCCAGCAATGCTGAATTATCACTGACGGTTGTCTCGTAGGACTGGGATACTGGATGTTCCGATTATGTTGAACACCCATTCGATTTCGAAGCAGAATCTAACGAGAAGACAACGAAGGAACTGATCGTAAGTGTAAGCTTCATTCACGAAATAGAGAGTTTATAACATGTGTGTAAGGATGAGATGGCAGCGAAACGGAGCGCTGCGGCCGTGGCCTTAGAGAATGAATATCCGATGGGAAAGATCCCAATGTTCGAAGGCAAACATGTTTGGCAGAACAACACGACGGGTAGCTGTTGAGAGGGTTCCAGTGAGGAACTACTTCTGGTGCTTACCTAGCGTTGAGGTTGGTGAGTAACGTCGAACGTTGTGGTTACAAGTCAAGTTGTATTGGAACTCAGATCGACTGAGTCCGAATGTGATATAGAACAAGCGTGGTAACTACCTTCTATACTAAGAATGTACGCTACGTTCAACACTCCCCCTTGCTAAGTGTACGGAGACACGTAAGCATAAATGAGGACTTCCGCATGATAAGTATCAGCGAGATCAACTGGTGTAGAATACCAGACCGAGTTCGGAGCGGAACTTCTCGAACTTGACATGTCCGAGGTTCTTTGTCAACATATCCGCTGGATTGTCAGTTCCAGGGATGTAGAAGAGTTCTACTTCTTTCCACTTCATTACGGCGTCACGTATAAAGAAGTACCGTAGTGGAATATGTTTATTACACTTCTCGGTAACGGGATTTTCACCCATAAATAGTGATCCTTGGTTGTCACCACAGACCGGTATAGCTTTTAGCTTATAACCTAGTTCTGAGAACATGTGGTGTATCCAGGATACTTGTCGTGTGCAATCACTCAATGCCATATACTCAGCTTCTGTAGAGTTGAGGGCGGTAGAGCTCTGCAAGTGTGAATTCCAAAGGAAAGCACCGTCCGCGAGTTTCAGGAAAAACCCTGTCTGCGAGTGTCTTGTGATGGGGTCTTGGCCCCAATCAGAGTCGGTACAGGCATAAATGCCATTGCCAGATGCACCATTAAAGGTAAGGGAGTACTGTCGAGTACCGACTAGGTATCGACATACGTACAAAGCCCTATCCAAGTGCTCCTTAGTAGGATTGGCGGATTGCCTTGCGAGTTGGGTAACTGCGTAGGCGATGTCTGGGCGTGTGCCTAACATCAAGTATAATAACGAGCCTATCACCGTTTGAAAGCGCGTCCGCAATTCGAAGTTAACGGGGGCAACGTTCTTCTCTGGGTAATAACCCTGAGGAAGTGGAGTGGGTGCGGCTTTAGCATTCGTCATGCCGAAGCGTTCAAGCACCTTGTCGAGGTATTTGCACTGATCAATGTGCAGCTTTTTGCCTTCTCGACGAAGATTCATCCCAAGGAACTCTTTAGGTTCCCCGAGGTCTCGACATTCCCATGTCTTCATGAATGTGGCCTTTAGCTTGTCTACGACAGCTTTGTTAGGTCCACAGAAGAGGGCGTCATCAACGTAGACAATCGCAATGACGATATCATTTCCATTGCGGTATATGAACAGGCCGGCGTCAGTCTTGAGCCTTGTGAAGCCAAGTTCAGCCATGGACTTGTCTAACGTGCGCCACCAGGATAATCCTGCTTGTTTGAGGCCGTATATTGCACGTAGTAGTCTTAGGACTTTGCCTTTTTTATCGGGTGGCATATAACCCTCAGGAAACTCCATGTAGAGTTCCTCTTCCAGTTTGCCGTATAGATAGGCAGATCGTACGTCGAGACCGGTGATGTACCAGTTCTCAAGTGTGGAAAGGGCGAGCATACACCGCACCGTTTCGTATCGTACTACTGGGGAGAAGATCTGATCATAGTCTACGCCTTCAACCTGTGAGAAGCCTTTGGCTACTAGGCGAGCGCGTTTACAACCGTCAGACTTGACGTCGAATACCCAGCAATTTTAATGATCTTACGATCAGCTGGTCGATCTACAATTTCATAAACCTTGCGATCTTTGAGCATCTGAAACTCTGTTTCGCAGGCTTGTCGCCAGAGTTTTTGTTCCTCGGCAGGAAGTTTGAGTATATCACGGAATTTCCATTCGCGATAATTGGGATTACTCATTTCATCCGGAAAATAAGCACGAGAGCAAAGATAGTTAATCAATGCCTCTCCCCCTTCCCTGGTTATGCGTTCGATCTCGTCTTCCGAAGGAGTAGAGTCGGGCATGGAACCTGGGATCGGTTGTTCACGCTGCGGTTCTCGTGATGGTTCGCCGTGTCCAATAAGCCTTTCCCAGCGAGATCTCTTCTCAATGTCCTTAATCTGTTGTAAAGGATGACGGTCTTCGCCATAGACGTTCCCAGGACGAGTAGGGGGTCGGCGTTCACGTTGAGATCGGCGAGGTGGGGCATCAGGTGGTCCAGCTGGTGGACGAGCAGATGGCGGTGTGACAGGAGGTGCAGGCGCAGGTGCTGGTGGGGTTTCCGGGCGTGCTGGTGCTGGCTGGGGATCAGGGGCGGGTCTAGCCGCATCAGACTGATCGTCAGAGGAGTCAGAGTCCGAAGACTCGTTTTCATCATCGGTGTGTCGATGTGTTTCAGTGGGTGGGTGACTTACGGGCCTGTGAGGGCGTGCACCGGAACACTTAGAAAACAAATGCTCATCAAAGATGGCATGTGCTGACGTGTGCATGGAGTTGTTGGGGCGCATAAAGATGTAGTTGCGCTCACTACCAGGGGCAACACCGAGATAAATCATTAATTGTGACTTAGGTTGTAGTTTCCCTTTCCTTGTTTCATCGGGAAGATGCACGTATGCACCACATCCGAATACTCTTAGGTGGGAGACGGAGGATTGTTCCCCTGTAAGTTTCTCCATAGGAGTCTTCCAGTTTAACCTAGCCATTGGTGTACGATTGTACACGTGGGATGCATGCGTAATCGCGAATTCCCAGTAAGAATCGGGTAAGCAAGCGTGTAACCGCATCGCCTGTGCTTTGTCCATTAGTGTGTGTTACGATCACTCATTCTTTCCTTCTTTGTTACCTTGTACTAAGTCCTAGTCGCTGGTTCAAGTCCTGCCTAGGCCCCTTATTTCTTACCTTGCTTTAGTCAGCGAACATTCCTTAATGTTCTTTCACCTTCCACGCTTCGTCATCGCTGACTCGTATACTTACCGAGCATGACTCATTCCTATTCGTCATGACTTGTTCTTACATATTCTGACTTGTTCTATGCCTGCCCTTAACTCGTTTCTTCACTTATATAAACCCTCGAGTTTCCTCCTGTAACCCTAACTTAGACCTACACAATCTAGCTTGGTCATTCCTCGCTTCCTTTGAACCCTCTGAGAGTTACCATCCCACTCTTGAACGGACGCTAGGCCTTAACGTGGACATCCCATCGTTAGGCTACCTTTGAAACCCTTGTCTTTGACTAGGCTTTTGTGTCTACGCTTTAACCTACCCGGTACAAGCGTAACAAAAGGTCTAAGTTCCCCCTGAAGGCTACCTTCGTTGTAGACCTCCACCATTTCCCAACGACCTCGCCTCGACACCTCTCGCTGGGGCCTCCCACGAGAGACCGCTAATCCACAGAACCCCGAATCTTCTGACTCGGGCTCACCTGAAGAGGAAGATCCCTCTAACCCCTACGACACCTCGGATCTTTATGACGAACCAATCACCACCCAAGAGGAACAAGAAGAAACCCTTCACCTCTCCCACGAATTTTCCTCGGCTGTAACTATCCCAAGGTCACCAACACCACCCTCACCGACCCCGATATCCAGAAGAGCTCCACAGTTCCCTGTGTCGCCTGCTCCCCCACGAACCCCAGCTTTCCCCACTCCTTCCCTTCCAGCGCCCGCGTTCGCACCAGGAGCGTATCAGACACCCCCTACCTTCGCAAACCCCATGTCGTCCTCCAAACCCACTGAACTCCACATCGGAGCCCCAGACGCCTTTGATGGCTCCTTCGAGAAAAGCACTGCTTGGATGAATTCCATCCAATTCTATCTCACCGTCAACGGCGACGTATACAACACAGATCCCAAGAAGATCGCCTTTGCACTATCCTACATGTCCAAAGGATCGGCGGCCACCTGGGCTGCCACCTTCCGCCGCAAAGCCATCACCGGCGCTACCGTCACCATGGGCACCTGGGCCCAATTTATTACTGATTTCGAAACCGCATTCAAACATCACGATACCGTAGGAAATGCCGTCGCCTGGCTTTCCACCAAACGAATGAAACCTCTCAAGAACGGAGAGTACTCTCCTTCCCTCTCGGAATTCATTTCAAGTTTCCAGAACCAAGTCGCCCTGTCTGGCATCACCGACAACAACGTCCTAATCAGATACTTCTCCGTGGGGATACCCATCTCCCTTATGAGAAGAGTCAATAGCATGGATACCGTCCCTACCACGATTGAAGATTGGTACAAACGCACCACCCAGTTCCAGACCCAATGGGAACATGCCAATGACATCGCGAATCGCAATCGCAACCCTGCCAAGCCATTCCGTCCGTTCTCCTCTGCCAATCACTCTACCCCCGCCAGAGACCCCAATGCCATGGACATCGATGTCATCCGTATCTCCAAGCTCACTCCTGAAGAGCGGAAACGCTGCCAGGAGAAGGGACTCTGCTTCCGCTGCAGGAAAGCTGGACATTGGTCCAATGCCTGCCCAGAATTCTCCTCAAACTGTTACGCTTGTACCGGGTAGGTCAAAGCATAGACACAAAAGCCTAGTCAAAGACAAGGGTTTCAAAGGTAGCCTAACGATGGGATGTCCACGTTAAGGCCTAGCGTCCGTTCAAGAGTGGGACGGTGACTCTCAGAGGGTTCAAAGGAAGCGAGGAATGACCAAGCTAGATTGTGTAGGTCTAAGTTAGGGTTACAGGAGGAAACTCGAGGGTTTATATAAGTGAAGGAACGCGTTAAGGGCAGGCATAGAACAAGTCAGAATACGTAAGAACAAGTCATGACGAATAGGAATGAGTCATGCTCGGTAAGTATACGAGTCAGCGATGACGAAGCGTGGAAGGTGAAAGAACATTAAGGAATGTTCGCTGACTAAAGCAAGGTAAGAAATAAGGGGCCTAGGCAGGACTTGAACCAGCGACTAGGACTTAGTACAAGGTAACAAAGAAGGAAAGAATGAGTGATCGTAACATTACCCCCGTATTAGAATCAAGTCATCGACGAAGATAAAAACTAGTCAAATGTTTAACCCGTAATGACCAGGAGAACCGGTCATGTTTGCATATCCGACATCGTCGGTTGGATCATCTCCGTCATAGAGAGTGGCGTCGTCGTCGTCGCGTGAATTAGCCTCACCCGAGATACGGGTATAGAGTGGAGGGGGGCGTCGAGCAGCTCGATTGGTATTGGTTGATCGGCGCGAACGGGAAGAGGGTGCAACAGGTGGCGTGGTTGTATGTCTTTGTCCACGCCTAAGTGGGCAACGACCTTGAATGTGACCGGGTGCCCAGCGGAAGCACGTGGGACACTGGTATACGGGACAGTGGACACGTATATGGCCCAGTCGGTGACATACGAAGCAGGCATCGTGGTACTGGGGATGTGAGGTGGATAGAGGTATGGTGCCAGTCCGTTGTCGTTGCGAGGTAATGTGGTTACGTTCTGCACGAAAGAAGACTGCTTCCTCTTCATCGTTCAAAGGGGAGCTAGACGCGGAAGGAGTCGACGAGGGGAGAGATGAGGTAGAAACTCCGATGACAGGGGTTGGAGATTGAGCCGCAGAGGCGGATTCTCTGAGGTAGCGATCTAGGTCATTCAGAAACTCCGGCATCCGTAGCTCATAGAGAGCAATGCTGAGGTTGGTAATTAGATCACCGTGGATGTTGCGGATGGAGGCAGCTTCTGAATGAGCTTGGTGAACCGTCGTCAGGGAAGGAGGAAGATTGGCGAGACGAGATGCTTGCAGGTAGGCACGGTAGAGGGCAAAGAGGGGTGACCCCAGATCAAGGTGGGCGCCGATGGGTACAGAGAGACGTGAGTCAAGTAAGAATTGGGACATACGATCCATGACAGCGTTGTCCATCAACTCGTCACGAAGACGATGGGCGGCGAGTGGTAATTCAACGGACAAGACTCTGACGGTGGGAATAGCGGCAATATGAGTGGGGGCATCTAGGTCTTCCTGTAAGACTGGCCATCCAGCGGGGTTTAGTGGAAGACCAGTGGTATTCCATCCAGCCTCAGCGACGGTTGGGCTAGCGGGTTCGGGGGAAGAGGGACGAGTGGGTTGAATAGGTAGAGAACGAATAGGTAAACCAGGGGGGTAAGTAGGAGAAGAAGAAGAACGAGAAAGGGAAGAGATGGAAGACATAGTGGTTGACGAAGGGGTAGTAGGAGCAGACATAGTTTCAGCGGCGAGTTTTGCGTCTGACAGAAGATGGGGATCTTGAGGAAGAAGGGAAGGCGGATGGATGAGCTTTCTTATAGTTTTCAAGAACATCCTTGGCGTGGGTAAGGTCAGTCTCTTTGAGCCAGCGATCTTCGTCAGCAGTATATCCTCTCCAGCGAACCAGGTACGAGTGGCGTCCGGAGAAACTTCGGTGTCGGAGAATCTTTTCAATCTCATACTCTTCTTCGCCTTCTATCAAGTCAGGTGGTGGAGCCGGGAAGTTCGGTCCGTGTACGGGGTTTTCGCGATAGGGCGATAACAGAGAAGCATGAAACACGGGGTGGATCTTCCACGTTTGTGGGAGGCGGAGTTTATAAGATAGTGGGGATAAGACCTGCGTGATGGTAAAGGGTCCTTCTCGTTTCGGGGCGAACTTTGGGGAAGTAAGGGACCGTTTGAGGTTTCTTGCTTCTAGCCAGACTTTGTCTCCTTTGGCAAATGGTTTGAACTTCTGTCGAGTTCGTGCGGACATCACTTGTCTAGCAAGCTCGTGTGAGGCGAGTGCTTCGTCTCTGGCAGCAGTGAGGGAGTGAAGGCGAAGTTCGACAGCGGGTAGAGCGGAGTCGGCAATCACCGAAGGAAGAGGACGGGGTTCATATCCCATCATGAGATAGAACGGGGATTTGCCGGTGACAGAGTGGGGTCGATGATTGTGTGCAAATTCGGCGTGGGAGATAGAATCAGCCCAGGATATGGGGTTATCTCCACAGTAGATTCGGAGATAGGTTTCTACTTCCTGGTTGACACGTTCAGTTTCCCCATCGGATTGGGGATGGTAGGCGGTGGAGAGGGAAAGGTCGTATCCAAGGATTCGTCCTAGTTCACGAGCGAACTCGGATGCGAATTGTGGTCCTCGGTCGCTGATGATTTTGTCGTAAAGACCGAATCTCAGGTAGACTTTGTGGAAAAAGAGGGAGGCGATCCCTTCGGCGGTGACAGTTTTCTTAGTAGGGCAGAGAATTACCCCCTTTGTAAGCCCGTGGTCGACCACAACCAATAGAGAATCGAAGCCATTGGAAATGGGCAGGTCGGTGATTAGGTCACAGGACACTTGCTGGAATGGTTTGGAGCTCTTTGACGGTATGGGCATCAAGGGTGGAGTAGTTGGATGCGTGTTCGCTTTGTTCTGCTGGCAGGTTGCGCATCCTTCGACATATTTGCGCACAAACTGTGCAAGACCAGGCCACCAGAATTCAGCAGCAACCAGCTGTCTAGTTTTGAGATAACCCGGGTGGCCGGCGGTGGGGTGATCATGGCAGCGTTGGACGACAGTGCGACGTAAGTTTTCGTCCGGTGGAATGTAAACGCGACCTTGGTAGGTCAGGACACCGTTATTCATCTGCCAGTCAGCCAGCCGGGATCGGAATGGCGCTGGGATATCGCCGTCAATGGCTTGTAATGCGGTGAGGAGAAACGGGTCATCTTTGAAAAGCCTGGAAATGTGGTTGTTCATGGCGGCGTCGATGACACGGACAAATAGGGAGGGTGGTAGTAGAGTGGTACCCGCATTGTCATCGGCGTTGATGGGAAAGTGATCAGCACGCCTAGATAAGGCATCGGGACCGGCGAGGGATGAGCCAGGAACATGAATCATTTTCAGGTCAAAGTCAGCAAGATCGAGGAGCCAGCGGGCTTGCCGACGGTTTAGATTCTGGGGTTGGCGGAAGTAGGTCAGGTTTTTGTGATCAGTGAAGACTTGGACAGGAAAGGGAGAGCCGTGGAGATAATGTCGCCAGGTTTTGAGTGCACGGATCACGGCGAGGAGTTCACGATCATAGATATCGTAGTTCCGTTCAGCATCACCAAAGGATTGGGAGAGGTAGGAACAGGGGTGCCAATCGCCGTTGGCATCAGTTTGGAGGAGTATACCTCCAGAGGCAAATTTAGAGGCGTCGGTTGCGATGGCGAAGGGTTTGGAAAGGTCTGGGAAGCGTAAGACGGGTTTCGCCAGGAACATCTGTTTTAGACGGGAGAAGGCATCTTGGCAGGCATTGTTCCAGTCCCATCGATGATCCTTTTTGGTCAGATCGATCAAAGGGCGGGCAACT